>JAHKKF010480630.1:0-13502 GCA_019740295.1 Labeo calbasu | reverse complement strand
GAAGAGTTCAGATGCAAAAACCTCTAAATCCATCTGACGTATTTCTTTAAAATGAGCATTTCTTTCTGGCTACTTTGTATAGGTTTCTATGTAAGTACCGGTACTTCTGATTGGTCTGAGGCTGGAATTTCGCAAGTTTGAAGTACTTATATTTGATGGACGTATACTATGTGTAAGGAGCATTCACTCAGTATCATTATCTCATTTTGACCGAGATGGCTTTTAGCTGGTTTTGCATCTGAACTCTTCATATATATATATATTATAATTTCTGAATAAATGAATGGGTCCCTACAATGGACAATCAATCAATTCACTTTGGCACATTGCATATATATATCTATAATGGCAAATTATAGTACATTTAATTTGCAATTATATTTTTATTATATTATTACTATATTCATTATATTTGTTATTATATTATTTTTATTTATATTATATTTTAAAATTTAATTATTATTATATTTTTATACCTCATTTTACACCTTTAAGTAAATCATTATTAACATTATTTTTAAATTAATTATTAATTATTGCTAACATTTAAAAATATATTTTTATAATTACTTTTGAATAAATACTTTTTAATATTTATTATAGTATTTAATTGCAGAATTAAAATTATAATTTTTTTTTACTTTTTTATTGGTCTAGGTACCAAGCAATAAAATAAATAAATAAATAAATAAATAAATAGTTTAAAATATTATAATAATTTGAAAATCTATAATTTTAAATTATATATTTGATTTTGTTCTAGGCACTAACTAATAAATAGACAGATAGACCTTTGGCCACACACACACAAAAGTAGGTAGCTGCTTTCGGTTAATATCTTATAGTGTAATTAATTACCTTTCAAAAAAAAAAAAAAAAAACAGCATCTTTACCGCAAAGCCGCAAACTAGCTTCCAGCACTGTTAATAACCCTACAAAACCCGCTTCACGCATCTATTGTGTACTTCCTGTTAAGCGTGTGTGACAGTCAGTTTGATTTATTATGGTGCTGCAGTTAAAGCGCTCAGACCCCGCAGACGGCATCACTGATTCCCACTGTACTCCCTCTGTAGGGTCCCTACGGAGGCCGCACAGCCAGGGGAAAAGAGCACAGCTGATATGGGACGCATCCCAGAAGACTTTGAGTCTGGAAGACCGGATGTCAGCACTTCTGAAGAACATAGCACATGAATATTTATGAGCGCTGCATAGGTAACAGTACACAGCTTATATATATGAGTATGTGTGTGTGAGAGAGAGAGTGTGTTTGAGCCCCAGAGGGCCGTTGAGCACATAACACATCACTCTTCCTGAGGCCCACTCACCCTTGAGCACTATATCTCCTCTACATTCAACAGCAGTGTATGTGTGTGTGTGTGTGTCAGTGCTGTAAGTAAATCAACAGCTCAAGCCTGCTCAGCAGAATCTACAGCGAGTCTCAGACTTTATAGAGTCAACGCTGAGCTCAAGTAAATCTACGTGTCTATAAACACAAACACACACTCACGTGTACATGTACTCTCAGAAAAAGAAAAAAAGTACAAAAGCTGTCACTAGGGGCTGCCTTTGAATAAACACACCTTTGTACCCTATTTACCCCTAAAGAGTGCATAATAGTACCTTAAAATACATATTGGCACCTAAACTGTACATATCAATACCAACAATAACATGTAGATCTTAGTAAAAGATCCCTCCCCCAGTGACAACTGCAATAGCACTTTATATCACAATTCAAAATGTCCAACTGGGTAAAGTAAAATTGAGTATGGTTTGACTGGTATGTCGCACCAAATCTAAAGGAACCAGTCGTGATATTTTGGTTATAAGCACTAATGTCTACTTTCTATATCTCCTGTCCACTACGTGGCGCTGTGCTGCAATTGTGCAGGTACTCTCAGGTCATGGTTATTATAACACACACCAAATTTGGTCTGAATGCCCTAAAGCGTTATGGTGATATAGCCTCATGTCCACTTTGGCAGGCTCTTTATTAAATTTGTTTGCGTGTAATTTGCAAATCATTTGACTAATCAACTTGAATTCCATATCTTTTTGTCAGCATGGTCTGAAGAAGATCTGAAGATGTCACTAAAAAAAGCACAACTTTGTACCTTATTTACCCCTAGAGAGTGCATAATAGTAATTTAAAATACATATTGACACATAAACTGTACATATTAATATCAAACTTGTACATCTTAGTAAAAGATCCCTCCCCAGTGACAACTGCAATAGCATTTTACGTCACAATTCAAAATGTCCAACTTGGTAAAATAAAATTGAGTATGGTTTGACTGGTATGTCGCATCAAATCTAAAGGAACCAGTCATATGATTTTTGGCCAAAACATTCAAAAGTTATAAGCACTAATGTCTATTTTCTATATCTCCTGTCCACTACGTGGCGCTGTGCTGCAATTGTGCAGGTACTCTCAGGTCACGGTTATTATAAGACACACCAAATTTGGTTTGAATGCGCTAAAGCGTTATGGAGATAGAGCCTCGTCCACTTTGACAGGCTCTTTATCAAATTTGCTTGCGTGTAATTTGCGAATCATTTGACAAATCAACTTGAATTCCATATCTTTTTGTCAGCATGGTCTGAAGATGATCTGAATATGAAGCTGAAGATGTCACTTTGAAAAAAGCACACCTTTGTACCTTATTTATCCCTAGAGAGTGCATAATAGTAATTTAAAATACATATTGACACCTAAACTGTACATATTAATACCAAGCTCGTACATCTTAGTAAAAGATCCCTCCCCAGTGACAACTGCAATAGCATTTTACATCACAATTTAAAATGTCCATCATGGTAAAATTAAATTGAGTGTGGGTTAACTGGTAAGTTGCACCGAATCTAAAGAAACCTGTCATTTGGTTTTTGGCCAAAACATTCAAAAGTTATAAGCACTAATGCCTATTTTCTATATCTCCTGTCCACTAGGTGGTGCTGTGCTGAAATTGTGCAGGTACTCTAAGGTCATGGCTATTATAAGACCCACCAAATTTGGTTTGAATGCGCTAAAGCGTTACCAAGATAGAGCCTCGTCCACTTTGGCGGGCTCTTGGTCAAATTTGTTTGTGTGTAATTTTTGAACCGTTTGACTAATCAACTTGAATTTTATTTATTTTTGTCAGCATGGTCTGAAGATGATCTGGTTACAGTATTGAATCATCTTGAGCCAAGGAATCAGAAGAATATAGAATTTTGTTTCTAACCTGTACGGTTCAAGTGTTATTAGCATAAACGTGACTGCAAGTTTAAACTATTGGTGGCGCTAGAGAGTTTAAGTTAGAAACTTCAAATTTGCTATGGTTAATGTTGAGACTGTCTTCTATCTGTGTGCCAAATCACATAACTTTTCTGCAAGGGGCTGCCATACACTTAAGAGCAAAAGACGACGACAACTAATGGATACAATCCAACGTTTTCTTCAATGCAGAAGTGAGCCTATGGACGAGACTTCTGGTTCTTTAGCCGCTATAGGGAAATAACGTAAAGAATAATAACATGCAGTAAAACTACACTACACTACAAACCAGTGTGTTCATAATTAAAACAATACAATAAATTAACATGGTAAGACACCAATTTGCAATATCAAACAGCAAAACAAGCTGTTTTGTACAGCTAAAAATAGCTGAAACCCGGAAGCCAGACCTACAAAATGTACAAATTGCCCTGCCCACTCTTATGGCAAAAATAAGGTGGATAAAAGCCTAAGCATCTTTTTTTATTTTTTTAAATAAATAATGTATCAGAAATTATTTTAAAAGAAGCAGCGAGAAGGGTTGTAGTGCTGATAAGTCCTTGCTAAGCATAATGGCGATATTTAAGATGCACTGTTATATTTCACCCGGCTCTAAAGACACAGATGAACAATCAGGAAACAATCTTTTGAATAATACACACACACACACACACACACACACAGATGTGGTGGAGCAGGTGTGTGATTAATAGCGCTCTGCTCTCCATCAAACACACCGAGACAAAACGGAAAAGAGATCAGTGTGTGTGCGTGTGTGTGTGTACTTCCAGATTCAAGATCTAGTAGATTTATAACCCGCCTGTGTTCTTCTTCTCTCAGTATCAGCTGATGTCACACACACACACACACACACACACACACACAACAGCAGTTCATTGGTTCTCTTACATTATCACATGTTCCCAGGTGTACATTTAATATGATTTAAACATGTTTTAATGGTGCATTCAAGTGCAAATTGAAAGTCTTTTACAGAAAATATTCTTATTATTACTAATACTAACACGTGCTACTTGTTGTAATATTTTGGGCACTGTTTAAAGTGCATGAATAATACAATTATTACATTTTTTATACCATTCATAACTTTGAAGATAGGGTCAGTGAGTTTTTTTTTTTTTAAATACTTTTATTATCAAGGCTGCATTATATTGTTTAAACGTGACAGTAAAGACATTTATAATGTTACAAAATATTTAAAATGTTAAATAAATGCTGTTCTTTTGAGTTTTCTATTTGTTAAATAGTCTCAGTTTGTACAAAAATAATGGGCAGCACAACTGTTTTCAACATCTATAATAATCAGAAATGTTTGTTGAGCTGCAAATCAGCCTATTAGAATGATTTCTGAAGGATCATGTGACACTGAAGACTGGAGTAATGATGTTGTCACAGAAATAAATGACATCTTCCCATATATTCACACAGAAAAAAGTTACTTTAAATAGTAATAATATTTCACAATTGTACACTTTTTACTGTATTTTTAATTAAATAAATGCAGCCTTGGTGAGCAGAAGAGACTTCTTTCAAAAAAAGTAAAAAATCTTACCACCCCAAATTCTTGACTAGTAGTGTGGATCTAAACAGCACTACTTGCACTACATCTGTCTTGCTCTTACATATATATTTGACTCATGAAAGCATGTACACAGCAGCAGCAGGAGTTTTGTCTGGAGGAATGTTAAGTTTGTTTGAGATGAGAGTGAACGTGTTGAATGATTTTCAGTGCAGTAAACAACACACAGCTGAGCGCTGCCTCATGAACACATTTCACCACCAGAATTCAATCAGTCCTCGTTTTCTCATCCTAACGAGTCGTAATTCTGTCGGCTTTTACACGCACACCTCTGTGATGAGAGCATGAGGTAACCATGGCTACCAGCGGCCTCCTTTAAGATTGATGGATGACTATTGTCTGACATTGTCCCCAGACTCAGCATCACTCCAGCGCTCTCAGTGTGTCCATTAATATGGCTCTCGCTATCACTGCCGTCGCTGCAGCCACGGCAACGACACTACACTCACCTGTGAGGATCGACCCGCAAAACCTCACTCTCATTCCTCAACAATCAGAGGGCGAAAAAAGGATACGTGACCGAATGGATGCATGGACAGAAAATAAAACTGAACTATAAGGCTGTACAGTTACGTGGATGTGCTAAGCCTAAATGGGTGTGGCCATGTATGAAGTGGGTGTGACTAAACGCTTTGCAGTACAAGATCTACATTTTGGAATTTCTTCCTGACTTCCATTCATTTACATTTCAGTTTTAGTAATTTTAGTATTTCAGCCTTTTTATTTCATTTATTTTCATATTTAAATGTAATCATTTAGCAGGCGCTTTTATCCAATGCGTATAATCTGTTTTAATTACTTTCCATGTTTGGCAGTAACAAAATGTAGATTTTTAAAAAAATAATAAAATATGTAAAAGATGCTTAATATGTCTGTTTTTCACAGACACGGCCACAAACCAAATATGTACAGTGGCTGTGGTCAAGCCCATAGTGGGTGTTTCTGTGTCTGATGTGGGTGTGACTCTGCCCAAGGTGGGTGTGTTCAAGCCTGCTGTGAATATAACTAATCCATGATGAGGGTGTGGCGCAATGTCTGGTAGGTGTGGCTAAATGTGATGTGGGTGTGTCTATTTCTGATGTCTGCACCCAATTACTTGTTGGTATAACATTATTTATAATCTATTATAATAAGTAATAATATTGTAATTAATAATAGTTTTTTTTTTATTAAACTTTTTTATTTGAATTTAAGCTTGAGTAATATTTACATTTTTGCTTTTACCATTTCTCTAGCTTTGTTTACAGAAAATAGTGATTTTTTTTCTTCGTATTTCCATGTTTGGCAGTGTAACAAAATGTAGAACATTTTAACAATAGATATAACAGGTATTTGAAAGGTGCTCTAAACTTGGACTAAAAAGACACGCCCACAAACCAAATATGTGTACAGTGGGTGTGGCTCTGCCCAAGGTGGGTGTGTTCAAGCCTGATATGAATGTAACTAACCACGATGGCCAAATATGTGGTGGGTGTGGCTACACTTGCTGTGGGTGTGTCTATTTCTGAAGACTGCACCCAATTACTTGTTGGTTTAGTATTATTTATTATCTATTATATTAATTAATATTATTGTAATTAATAGTAGTTTTTAGTTTTAAGTGTGACTAATATTTAAATGTTTTCTTTCACCATTTTATTTATTTTTTGTTTATTTTAAATACTTTTATTTAGATTTAATTTATTTTCTCTTTAGTTGTAAATGTAGTACTTCATTTTTGTTTAAAATTTTATTTTAGTTTTTCATCTGATGTTTTTATTTTAATTTTTAAGATTTAAAAAAGACAAGCCCACAAACCAAATGTGTGTACAGTGGGCATGGCTAAGTCCACAGTGGGTGTTTCCATGCCTGATGTGGGTGTGGTTCTGCCCAAGGTGGGTGTGTTAAAGCCTGTTGTGAATATAACTAACCTTGATGGGGGTGTGGCCAAATAGGTGGTGGGTGTGGCTAAACTTGCTGTTGGTGTGTCTATTTCTGAAGACTGCACCCAATTACTTGTTGGTTTAGTATTATTTATAATCTATTATAATAATTAATAATATTGTAATTAATAATAGCTTTTGTATTAAACTTATTTTAAGTGTAATATTTAAAATGTTGCTTTCACCATTTAATTTAGTTTTTCTTTATTTTGAATACTTCTACTTAGATTTAATGTATTTTCTCTTTAGTTGTAAATTTTAGTACTTTATGTTTTACATTTTATTTTAGCTAAAAAAGCAAGTTTTTCATCTGATGTTTATATTTTATTTTTTAAGATTTAAAAAAGACAAGCCCACAAACCAAATATGTGTACAGTGGGTGTGGCTAAGGCCACAGTGGGTGTTTCCATGTCTGATGTGGGTGTGGCTCTGCCCAAGGCAGGTGTGTTCAAGCCAGCTATGTAACTAACCATGGTGGGGGTGTGGCTAAACATGTGGTGGGTGTGGCTAAACTTGCTGTGGGTGTGGCTATTTCTGACTGTACCCGATTACTAGTTTTTTATAATATTTATTAATATTGTCATAATAGCTTTTTTTTTACTTTTCATTTTAATTTAAGTTCGAGTACTTTTTAAACTTTTGCTTTTGTCATTTTATTTTACAGATTTCTATTGATCTTTAATTTATTTTCTCTTTAGGTTCAAATTGAGTAAATTTAGTGTTCAAATTATTTTATTTTAGTTTCAAATTTTACTTCAGCTTTCAAATTTCATCTGTTTCCATAATCAAAAATGTTTTAGTTATCATTAACAATACTGGTGCTTATGTTCAAATGTGGGCGTGTTTATGCCTGAAGGGGTGTGTCCAATTCAGTGGTGGGTGTGTCATTATCTCATATGGGTGTGTCCCAATTTAAACTCTTCATCCTTCCGGATGTGACTCACACAGTCTAAATGGAGTCTCTATGTGGGGAGATTTTATTTTAAACAGCAGGACCTGAAGGAGACCTGCACTTTTCCCTTCTTGCTTGCTAATCAAAACGTCTGTCAGCGATCTACTCCTCTCTCTCGTTCTCTCGAGAGCCCCGGCTGTCGACGGCGCTCCACAGGGCCTTTCTTTCATCCGTCAAAATTTCTTTTCTCCCCCTCATTTTTCACTGTTTTTCACTCCCGTCAATTGTTCTTCTGTTTCTCTCCAGGTAAAGCCGAACTTGGGCTCTGAATGGAAAATGTAAATGAAGCTTTTAGACTAAACGCACCTGGCTGAGGCTCCGTCCCATGCGACCCCACGCCTGCCAGACGGAGAAAAAAACCCTGTGCTCGACCACACCGGCACAACAATGGACTTCAATAGAAAAACAACAGCACAAAAACAGTCAAATGGCACTAATAGGTGAGCGGCTGAAAAGAATGCATGGCAGCGACTCACAAAAACTCAGCAGGCGTCGAGCTGCATGTCAGACGCATCATGTTGGCCTTTAAAAAACACACAAAACCAAGCAGAAGCAACAGAAACAATGCAAACACACCGGCGTATGCGTGTTTGTTCGGCGCGTATTAAGTCGCTCGGCTGGGAATCGTCGTTGATCATGGATCATATGGAGAGATAAAGACCGCCCACCCGCTGATCTCCCACAATGCACCTCACAGCCTGGAGTCATCAGCAAACAATAAACAGTCTCCACAGAGATCTGCTCCACATAAACACACCTCACGTCTTCTGATTTCTTCAGAGCAAAAGCTATTCAGCACCTCCAAACATCCTGGGATGATTTACAGCAGATACTAGTGGTGTAACGGTACACATATTTCGGTACGGGTCTTTCGGTTTGGAACGCACGTGTACCGAACAAGTACAGCATATTTCCCCCCCCCCCAGTAAATTCAAACAATAAACGGCGTTTGGCAGTCTTTGATGTGCCATGACAGATCGCTGTATAAATGCCTCAGAGAGCTGCTTCTGGCTTCAAACAGCTCGTTAGTTTACTAGAGAAATGAAGTCTACAGAAGAGTGTTTTGTGACATATTACACTAAATACTCATTATATTGTACTTTACCTGTTAGTCTTAATTATGTTTAAATTAATCTGTTATAAAACATGTTATGACAGCCACCGTGTAACTGAATACGTTTTTTTTCCCCTGCCGTACTGAAATCATACCGAAGTGTGATGTTAAAACCAAGGTACATACCGAAACATCATATTTGTGTACCGTTATTTTTATATTTGAAATAGTTTTATTTATTTATTTATATTTATGTTTACATTTTTAGTAATTTTGTTGCACATTTTTGTCAATATATTTTATACATTTTACTATTTTATGCATATATATTAAAACTACTTATGCTTATGCTACTCCTTTTCAGACATGTATAAGGTAAAATTGTTCTGTTTTGTTCAATTTTGTTTTGTTTAGTAGTTTTTATCGTATTATTTTTATATTTTCGAAATACAGTCGCAGTATCAAAAAAGCCAAAAATACAAAATTACTTAAACTTTAACTACAACTAAAAAGTATTTTAAAAATGTATAAATTATTTCAGTTGTTTCGGTATTTTAGTACATCAAGTTTTGTAAATTAAATTGAGAAATGTTGCATTAAATGAAATTAAATTTCTAAAATATATATTTTTTAAATATTTTATTTTATTTCAGTTAACATTTTATTTATTTTATTTTAAATTTATTTATGTTTTTTCAATGGTTTTAGTTTTAGTTCTTTAAGTACATCAAGTTAATAGCTTGATGTAAATGTTTTTAAAACATATATTAAAAACATATTTTGTTATATTTCAGTTCATGTTAATGTTAATTTTATTTCAAGCTAAAACCTAAAAACCTTGGGTAACACTTAAAGCTTTTATACATAATGCATCGTAAAAGTATTTTTTACTTTTTTTATAGTTATAATGCATTACATTATCTCATTAATAGTTAAAATCTAAATTATAATGTTGCAACACTTATTTATTCATTGTCACACTTTTAGAAAGCATAAAGCATTAAAACACACGATAAACAACCAATTTCAGATTTCCAGCACTATAATGCATTTTAACTTTGGTTACAATTATTTATAATTCATTACACATAGTGTTAGTGTTTTATGTTTTTGTAGAGTGGATTGCTGGTTTCCACCATGCTAAACGACTAGAAACCCTTTAATGAGATATATTACATATTTGGAGGTGTTCGTAATACTGCTGTTCATTTGTAAAACATGCAGAATTGTTGCAATGTGTAAATTGTTTCATTGAAAATGGTTGTACAAACAATTTTGGCATGCAGTGTTTTGACACACTGACAGATGAACGGTCTGATGTTTATATCTGGGACAGATGTGTTTGAGGCGTCTCTACCTTCACGTCCACGTGAGCCATGAGCACAGCGAAGTTGGTGAGGTGTGTGCAGGAGCAGGTGGTGTGCGTTCGGTTGGTTCCCAGCAGCCGGCAGTCCTGGGTCGACCAGAAGCCCGTCATACTGCGCTTCGAGTAGCTCCAGAACGAACAGTTGGGGTTGAAATTCTCCTCTGACTGCTGGAAGAGGAGGAAGAACAAACTGCGTCAGAGAGGAAAGCAAACACACAACATGGGCAAGAATAAAAACGACACTCAGGGTCCAAAAGCTTTTGCAACACTTGCCAAAGGATTTAACCAGCAGAACTCATTATTACTGATTGTGAAAGTGCAGGATGGATGAGCCATTTTAACCAAATTTCAATGACAATAGAAGCAATTATGAAATTACATTTAAAGATGTACCTACGTCCTAAAGTCCAAAAGTGCTAAATAGATTTGTTTAGTACTTTTTATTGCATTATTATTTTTTTTACATTTTTGAAACAAGAGTCACAGTATCAAAAAAAAAGCCAAAAAATACAAAATTACTAAAACTTTGACTAAAATGTAAATGTATTTTTTTTATATATAAATATACTAAAATGTATTTGAAATACATTTATTTCATGCTAAGTATACTACAAATACATTTACGTATTATGTACTTAAAAATAACCTGCAATTGTACTTTTAGTATTTAAGTATAAGTATATTTGATTGTGCTAAAGTGGAAATATTTCAAGTATACTTTCGGTATACCTTAAATATCTTGCATTTAAAGACTTACAATCCCCATCAATAGTGACATTTAAACACATTTTTGGCTTAAAAATAAGAAATATGCATTGTGCACAAGTAGTACAATTTTTATATTAGTAAGTTTAAAATATACTTAGTATAAAATAAATTTTAAATGTATTATTATTATTATTATTATTATTATTATTATTATCATTATTATTTTATTTTATTTTATTATTTTTTTGATGTTCTAAAATAATGAAAAACAAAACAAAACAAAAAGCTAAAATAAAAATGCTAAATTAATATTAAACTATAAAGACACAAAACTGAATTCTAAAAATATATACTATATATATATATATATATATATATATATATATAGTGGTGTCAATTGATTAAAGAAAATTAACTATTTAATCACACATTTTTTTCTGAAATTAATCGTGATTAATTCAACCTAACATTTTTAATTATACTTTTATGTTGCAATCATTTCACATTCAATATTCAAATTAATGTAGAAACAACAGAAAGGAAGTATGTTTTTGATTTTTCTTTAATGCCATCTTTTTTTTATGAAGGCAAGTATCACTGATACCAACTGATGTCTCTATGAATTTTTTCCTAATATTTAACCATTGACTATAGCCATTCAACATTACAGTATAATTGAGAGCTTTCAATTTAACATTTATTAGACTTGTAATTTAAGTGAACTTAAAACAATCTTCACATAAACCCATTATAATAACTGTCGTATAAATAACCTGTGCCTTTCAGCAAGAAAACATAGCCAAATTTTGGCGCTCGTTTGACTCGTGTCTGGTGCTGAGATGACGTTATATAAATATATGCACACACACGTTATAAAAAACAAACTAAACAAAAAAAAAAAAACACTTCAAAATTTAAAATAAAAAAGTAAACTATACAAATTACAATTGATTTTAACATCTAGTATCTCAATGATACTAAAATAACACTGCTGAAAACATTACATTCAGTTCACACTGAAGTATGCTCTTTTAAAGTATATTATTTTTTTTCCTAAGTACTAAAGTGCACTTTTCTTTTCTTTCCCCCCTTTTTTTATTTTTATTTTTACAAGGGTAAGAAAATACAGATCAATATAATATCATCAAACTATCTAGCCTCCATTCCACACTGTGACCTCTAAACTACAATATTCAACCCAGACAGAATGTTTTTCTGCATTTCGGAGGAAAAAAAAAAAAGATAGTAATAACAAGTCTAAGGAATGGATTTAAACTCAGGAGTCGAGACTCTCACTGTTGGCTAAAGCATTATCAAATTAGCCAAAATCTATAAGAAGCAGACACTCCGGGCGTCTGGCTGCTGGCATTCTGTGGAAATCTGCAGATTCCTGGTGGATTTGCCGATATCTTTCTCCCACGAGTGAATCCTGCACACACAAACAGGAAATCACGTCCCCAGCTCTAATCGAGCCTGGAGGCAGAGATTCTGTGAGTGTGTCATTTTTTGGGTGCGTTTCAATAAAGCGCTTGGAGAAAAATAATTCACACATAAATGTTTGTGGTGAGAGAATTGACAGATTTTAACCAGCACAACTATGTTTCAACAATAATGAAATTGCAGGAAGGATGATAACAATAAAATTGGATGATTGGACGAGCCATTTTAACCACAAGGCAATAGAAGTAATTATGAAATTACATATTAATATATGCTTAAGTTCTCTAACGTTCAGCTAATTGCATTTAATATATCTCAGCTATAATACATTTTCATTTAATTGCTGTTTTCATGCACATAGTGCATCTGAAAACACTAAATTAATTTTGCACTTCAGTATATTCTTTCTGTACTAATGATTGAACTGTACTTAAGTGCCCACTCACAACAGGAATGATAACTATAAAGATAACTCTCATGATAATTATATTAGTGTCCACATTAATGCACAGTATTGTTCTGTTTATTATACAGTACCTACATTTATTCAGACACCTTCAACATTTCTCACATTCTCTCAGTTTATTCGCTATAGTTTTCAAGAAGGTAATAAAATACGAAAAAAACTCAAGAGTTCAACTGTGTCAGAACAAATTGACAAAGTCAAATAACTCTGATAGAAAGGAATGTAATGGACTACAATCAACCAAAATGTAATTGTTGACCAATAACCAAACAATGCTTGATTTTGTTAGTCTGTGGTGTAAAACGGTCGCATTAGCTATTAAAGAAAAAAAACACTTAAGCATAATTTTTGGTCCCAGATTTTTATCAATTTTACTGGTAATCCACTGTATGAAGATTTTTTTTTAATTATACACAGTACACACACATACACTGACCAAAATTATAAACGCAACACTTTTCTTTTTGCCCCCATTTTTCGTGAGCTGAACTCAAAGATCTAAGACTTTTTCTATGTACACAAAAGGTCTATTTCTCTCAAATATTGTTCACAAATCTGTCTAAATCTGTGTTAGTGAGTACTTTTCCTTTACCGAGATAATCCATCCATCTCAAGATGCTGATTAGACAGCATGATCATTGCACAGGTGTGCCTTAGGCTGGCCACAATAAAAGGCCACTCTAAAATGTGCAGTTTTACTGTATTGGGGGGTCCGAAAACCAGTCAGTATCTGGT
>JAHKKF010480629.1:0-27697 GCA_019740295.1 Labeo calbasu | reverse complement strand
TATCATTGCACCTGCTGCAACCATGGTACGGCAGCAAAGTTCCTTGATTTTTATGCTGGAATGAGAGTATAGTTCCTAGCCATATCGGCCTAGAAAATCACAACTTTTTATTTTCCGTCTGTCTTAGTACACTATGTAACTACAGAAGAGTTTTAAATGGGGAAAATATGGAAATTCTTTGGTCATTTTTGAGCGAGATGCTAACGATCTAATCTGATTCAATGATCTATGCTAAACTATGCTAAAAGTGCTACCGCCAGACCTGGAGATCAGCGGAATGGGTTCAAAAATGGTAAAACTCAACTGTTTAACTCTAGGGGAGTTGGAAAATGAGCCTATTTTCAAAAAGAGTGGCGTGTTCCTTTAAAGGGATAGTTGACCCAAAAATAAAATTTGACATTAATTACTCACCCTCATGTCATTCCAAACCCTTAAGACCTTTGTTCACTACCACGTTTAAGGCCCAGAAAGGTAGTCAGGACATTGATAAAATAGTCCATGTGACATCAGTGATTTAACTGTAATGTTATGAAGCTACAAGAATACTTTTTGTGCGCAAAGAAAACAAAAATAACATATTCAACAATTTCTTTTCTTCTGTGTCAGTCGATGTGTGTTAATGAGAGTACAATGATGCAGGATTTGGTGTTCTGGTAGGGAACCTGGATGCCCTGTCACTGTGCCTTGTTTACAGGCAGAGGAATGCAGATACATGCGTTGTGGTACTGTCATTAATGTGCGTCAAAGGCCTTGTCCACACTAATATGTTTCGTATGGATGTACCGAATGTTCGGCAACCAGAATTGTTCGGAAATAAGTGAAAAGACAGAATAAACTATGCTGAACAATGATGTGACGCGATCAAATAGAGGTGCGCACTAATGCAGCAAACATGTCAGCAGTGTGAAAGTATTTAATACTGTCAGGGAAAGAAAAATCATTATATATATAAGCATCTACAGCGAGAGACTGCTTTGCACTGCATCGCATGTCTTTGATAAGAAGAGGAAGGAGTGGCTGTTGCTGGTTACTGTATGATGATTGAAATCACAAAATGGCCTTAAACAATTAGAAATTTAACTGCAGAATGTTATGTTTTCAAATACATGCACAAATTGCATGTATTCAAAAAGCACTGCACGAGCTCGCGCCACCAGAGTCCAAAGCGCGAGGAAAATCTGCGCTGAAACACTGTTACTTGTCATTTGCTGTTACATATTTATTAAGTTCTTTAAAGGCATGTGACAATGTGATGCGTGCGACAAACAACTTTCCAAATTTGTAATGAAAATCATTTATAAATCTGTTGTCAACAAAAAGAAGCACTGAGGTCTCCCTCCAACAACTCCATCAACATTCATAAATGTTAGTATTGTATGCTCTGTAAAATAAAATAAAGACAATAATAATAATAATAATAACAATTACCTTACAACAGCTCTACTAATACATTTATTAACATTCATACATAGTGTCCAAACTGGAATCTGTAATGTATTCTGATGTTTTAATGGTTCGATTCCTGCACCAGCAGAAATTGAAGGTGGGGATTGTCAATGAACAGCGCTCTTTCCACCTTCAATACCGTGACTGAAGTGCCCTTGAGCAAGGCACTGAACACGCCGGGTGTGTGCGTGTGTGTTCATTTCTCACTGCTGTGTGTGTGCACTCGTGATGGGTTAAATGCAGAGGACCAATTTCGAGTATAAGTCACCATACTTCTCCAATTTCTTTTCACTTTTCACTATGTTTATACTGGTAATTGTGCCTGTTAAGTACTATATGCTTTCATACTGTAGCTAAAGATCTTTACTTTGTACACTTTTCATATTACAGTCCTAAAACGATGACACAAAATTGACTCACAATTGCTGTCTTGTGGCAAAACATGAGGGCAGTCGCATTTTTGATCAAACATGAGTGAGCGTGACATGGAACGTGTCAGTAAGTGATGAGATTTCCGTAAATAAAATGATCCTGCCAGAAAAATTGTGTGAAAACTTAATGTTATATCTTTTCTGTCTATATCACCTCAGTGAGCTTTTATGAGGTTTTACACATGCACAGCAGGAAGAATTTAATGATTCCTGACGTTTCAGTGTCTATGAGAAACTTTTGGAATTTGCTTGAAAACGCTAGTGTAGATGGAGAGCGTTTTAAAATGAAAACTCAAACTTTTCAAATGTATTCAGATTAATGTGAAAGTAGCCGAAGACTGACATGGAAGGGAAATTGTTGAATAAAGTCGCTGTTTTCGTTTTCTTTGTGCACAAAAAATATTCTCGTAGCTTCCAGGGTTTGCAGGTTTTTGCAACAAAACCCGCCCAATTGCTACTCAGAACTAAGCCCAAAACTAGCCCAATCGCGTTTTGGAGGGGATCCCCTGGTAAAAGGTAAAGTGCACGTTGTTTGGCGGGGTTCCCCTGGTAAAATTTGCATTCCAGGGACTATATATCATGTTATTGAGGTTGCTTCAACCGGCAGACATGAAAAACAACAGTGATAAAGTAGCCCTGTTCCATGGGAAAACCGCAGACTTGGCAACAGTGGTAGCTTCATAAATTACGGTTGAACCACTGATGTCACATGGACTATTTTAACAACATCCTTACTACCTTTCTTAACCTTAAACATGTCAGTTACGTTGCTGTTTATGCAGGGTCCAAAAGCTCTCGGATTTAAAAAAAAAAAAATCTTAATATGTATAAATAAATGTGTTACGGGTTTGATACGACATGAGCTTAAGACCTTTTTTTTTTTTTTTGGTGAACCCTATCCCGTTGAATTGGCATGTTTAAGATCTGTAAAGGATGCCAACGATGGTTCAGGCTGGCTGAAGTGTTAACTTCCACAAATTGACCTGGAATGAATCAGCGTTTTACTAGTTTTTCTTGTATTCCCTTAGCAATTGATGAAGTGGGTGGAGTGCCGTTCGAGATTCTGGAACCGGTTCTGGAGAGATGCACTCCTGAGCAGCTTTGCCGGATTGAGCAGTGTAATCCAGTATGTGTGTCAACACAGTCACGTGCAGATTATTTATTTCACAGTTGTAATCTCATCTCTGATCTGGTTCTCTTATTGAACTACTTGTGTTTTTCTTATGTATTCTATTCAAACAGATTTTAAAAAACAAAGTACAAATGTGTGGGGCAGATCTTTTTTAGAGCTTTAATTCAGCAAAGATGCATTCAATAGATCAAAAGTGACAGTAAAAACATTACAAAAGATTTTTATTTCAAATAAATGCTGTTCTTTTGAGCTTTCTATTCATCAAAGCATCCAGAAAAAAAATTACATTTTCATTTTACAGACCCCAAAATATGAACATTACATTCTCACTCATGCTTATTTTAAGATCAAGGCTGCAGATGAAATTTTCTCATTAGCATGGTGATTTAAGGCTGATTGTTTTTTTTGGCAATTTTTTAATTTCAATCATCTCTACTCAGTATTTCACAGAAGATTCAGATGATCTGTGGATGAAACACTGCCAGCGGGATTTTAAACATGTACCTCGACAAGAGTACGAATCCTGGAGGGAGCTGTATCTCCGGCTCCACGAAGAAAGGGAAGAGCGCCTGCGCAAGCTCACGGAGAACATCACATCTGCCCATGCAAACAAACCTAAAGGTACATACAGGCTGTAATCAGTATTTCTTGCATATATCTTTGCATAGAAAATGTACATTGTAGCTCATTGAGTACAATGAAAATATAGGTGAGGATTCAGTAAACTGTTCACAATGACAACTCAGTGTTTTCACTATATTGTTTGCTTTTAACAGGGCGGCAGGTTAAAATGGCATATGTCAACTCTGTTGCTAAGCCTCCACGAGATGTCCGCCGCAGACAGGAGAAGTTTGGCACTAAAAATGGTTCTACCAGCACAAGTGCTGCTCCCCCATCTACCAAGTAAGTGAATGCTGCATTAGTCACAATGTTTCATTAGTCATGTAGATGACTCTTTATCATGACGTTTCTGCTGACAATCTGGCAGTTGGTTGAACAGAGGTGGATTTTGTTTTCTTTTTTGTAGCTCAGATATTATGCTTATTCTTCATATACAGGATCAGACCAGCAACGAACTACAGCGCTCTTATCAAACCCAGTGATGTCGGTCAGTCTTCTTTTAGTAGTCCCCCTGAGTCCTCCTCACGCCTCTCTGCTCCCAGCAGTGCTGCTGGTCACAGTTCCAGAGAAAAGCCACAGGTCAAAAGTGAGTGTCAAGAGAAAATTTTGTTGCTGTTACATATTTGTTACAACTTACTCCTTGTATAAACTTATTTTATAGACATTTATGTATTGTTTATGGGCCATTCTACAGAATTGGTTCAAAGAAATGTCTTTTCCCACAAATTTTGTGTGTATGCAAAGTGTATAATATCCAAGGTACACATTTCTAGAAATTTGTATTTTCAGAAAGTTTTGAGATATTTGTCCTCTCCCCAAATTTGTCACTACCGAAACACTAATATATAACTTCATAAGAAGGGTTATATTGACCTATTAGGATTTTGCTTACATCTTCTTTGTAAATATGTATATTTTCTATTCTATTAAAAGGTTTTTAGAGGTAAATCAATAATAATTACAATTTTACCAATATTTCAAGTGTGATTTATGAGATTTGTTGTGTTTTGAAAAGAATTGTTCTTTGTAAACGGCAAAAAGTTGATCATACTGATTTCAAAGTTGAGGATTCATTCGTTTGAATATACATTGAACCAAACACTATCATTACATCTTAGTTGATAATTCAGTATACTTTATTTTTGACAAAACATCCCCATGTTTTGTTCATAACTGCACATTTTCAGTGGTGACAGTATTGTTTTGGTAGCGACCACATCACATTATAGAATTTTAACCCACATACTAAAACAGTAGTGAAAAATTTTAGCACAGTTATGCAAATTTGAGTTTATTTCCCCAAAATAAAGGATTGTGTGTTCCCTTTTGTCACTACTGAAAGAATGATGACGTGTTTTGAATGTGACTGTTACGGTAGTTACAGTTTTATGGGATAACACCCCCCCCAAAAAACACATGGTTAGCTAGCACAGTTCTGAACAGCTGTACACGTACACACGTACGTTATAGAATAGTCATAGTTTAGTCATAGATAAATGGTGTTCGGTAGTGACATTGTTTTTAAAGTTACACACAGATTTTTCATACTGTTGAACACATTTACCTCAAAGTGATGGGGCTTTCTGCTCACCATGTAGCTATGAGAGAGAGAATGACACAAATTTTTCATAAATGATCATAAATGTAGTTAAAATCAGTCTTAGCCAATGGACTAAAACATACACTGTTTTGGTAGTGACATGAATATTTTTTTTTTTTTTTTTTTTTACATGAAGTTTTGTTTTGTTTTGTTTTTTAAACTTTACTTTTTCTAAAATATCAAAGAGATTTTTATCTCCCACTAGGTACCCACTAAATGATTCTATATATATATACATGTATTCAATAGATTAAAAATCTGCTTTTTAAATGTGTTTTTTGGTTGTGGGACAACAGTTTGCACCAGTTCTGTAGAATGGCCCATTAATGTTGACAAGATCATATCCGATATTTGATTTTTTTTAATTGCTTGAACTGGTTGTTTGATTTGATTTCACCACTTCTTTACCATTCTTTGTTTTTCAGAAGTTGCTCCGATGATGGCTAAGACTATCAAAGCATTCAAGAACAGATTTTCCCGGCGGTAAAGAGAAAAATGTCTTTGTGTGTTTGATAGAAGAGAGTACGACTGGAAGAGGAAACCTTTTTTTGCTGTAATGCTTCATAGGAAATGTGCAATGCCCTCTCACCTCTATCTTTTTATGCTTTTTAATATTATCAGTACAGCTCACTGGACGCAATCACAGAAAATATCTGCATCAGCAACCATCCACACTTGTCATAGCATGTTGTAAGCTTTTTACAGACACAAAAAAAACAAGTGGTACACTACAGATTACCATGTGACACCAGAACCCAGACCCTCTGTTACATGTTTAATTGCTTACAGTAATCATTGCATTTTCATGGGACTAAGTATATGATTTTATTGTAGAGTGAGAGGGAGAATGAGATGAGATGTAAAAAGTTCAAGGACTGTACACTTCCACACCATCATATTTATTTCAAATCTTGGACCTGGCAGTCCTGGACCTCGCCTTGAATGAAAGATCAATTCGTTTTAATAGATTTTATGAAGTGTTCTATGGACATTTTTAATAAAATCCATGTGTTGCTCTCACCGTGTTCTTATTTATTAATTTATGAGAATTTAACATTTTATACCGAATTGGGTTGGCTATTATGATCCAGTTATGAAATGAAAGTTTGAATTTTCAACTTAATTTTCATTCTTCATTATTATCATATTGCCCAACTAGTATGACTTTCTTTTCGTCAGTAGACCACAAACAACAGAAAAAGGTGCTTGTCGTTATGCCAAAAACATCTAATATTTGTGCGTAACAGAAAAAAGACAATGTTACGGGTTTAAAACAATATTAGACTGAGTAAATTCTGTCAAAATCTTTATTTTACTAATGGCACAGCCTGTTCTCTTTCCACTTTATTTACATTGACGCCGAGCGACCAATCAGACGTTAATGCGTCACAAGAACGCGACTCCGAACTCTGCTCCTCATTGGTTCCCTTGTCTTCTGTGGTCCAATCACGTTCCACGTTTCGTATTTGCGTGTTGTCTACTTTCGCACTTCACCACCTGTGTAACTGTACGATTTTAGCGTATGTCACAGAAGCCGCTGGAGCTGTTGTACACATCTCTCCTTTAAGCTTAGTTGTGAGTGTTTCAGCCCTTTTCCGGTTCCGAACTGTAAGTTTCAGGCCATGTCTGGACACGGTCACGGCCACGGTGGTGGACACGGTCACGGCTGCTGTGAATGCGAACACGAGCCAGCAGAGCGAGGAGTGGAATATGAACTGTACAGACGCATTGATATCGAGAAGCTTCAGTGTTTGAACGAGAGCCGAGACGGAGACGGTAAACTGGTGTTCAAGCCTTGGGATCAACGCACTGACAGAGAGAAGGTACAAAATAACCTGACTTAGTTATGCAAGAGGGGCGACAGACGTTAAATTATCCAAACTGCGCATTGAGACACTTCTGTATATACTTAATTGCATATGCATGCTTATTTTACTGTATATGAACACTTCTAAGTAAAAGTCGACAGTGAGAAATTAAATAAACTGATTGCTCGGTTGTCACATTGCTGTTCTGTTTGTTCTAATGTATGTGTCCTGTTTTATTTTCAGTTTGTTGAAAGCGATGCTGACGAGGAGCTTCTGTTCAACATACCGTAAGATTTATTGCAAGCAACATCCATTATCATATCATTTTCTCTTCTGTTCTTACTTATCTTCTATTTAACATCATTTTTAAACAATTTGCCTGAATACTAAGTGCTTTTCCAACAGAAATGGATATAGTTGGTGCATTTGGTTACATTTCCAGGTTTACAGGTAGCGTGAAGCTGAAAGGAATCATTATTTCTGGAGAAGATGATGAGTCACACCCAGCTGAAATGAGACTGTGAGTTTGCATTCACTTGCTGTGTCACATATGGATAATGCAGTTGCAGTTTACACGAATAAGTGTTGCAACTGTGAACAGGTATTAAAGAGAACGTTGTGTGCAAAAGGCTAAATATTAGAACATGTAAAATAGTTTTTTAAAATGTTAGTTCACCCCAAAATGAAAATTCTGTCATTAATTACTCACCCTCATGTTGTTCTAAACTCGTAAGACTTTCGTTCATCTTCGGAACACAAATTAAGATATTTCTGATGAAATCTTAGAGCTTTCTGACCCTGCATAGACAGCAATGCAACTGCCATGTTCAAGGCCCAGAAAGGTAGTAAAGACATCGTTAAAAAATCCATGTGACATCAGTGGTTCAACCGTAATTTTATGGTGCTACGAGAATACTTTTTGTGCACAGAGTAAAAAAAAAAAAAATAACAACGACTTTATTCAGCAGTCTCTACTCTTCAGTCTCGCATGCATACGGTGCTCCTGGAGATCTGACGTGGAGCTGGCATGGACTGTGCTTTGTGTACAAGCAGAAAAAAAATCACACTGTAGATAAAACAGATTTCGTAAACATGTCTAAAGATTTCGACAGAGAGGGTGACTTGCAATTTTTTGCCCAGCCTTACTTATTTGATGGACGTTCTATTCAGAACCCCAGTTTCTGCGTCAGCAGCACCACACGCATGCGTCGTGGTACAATCTTGAACATGCAAAAAAGACTGACAGGGAAGCTAAAAAATAGTTGAATTATTGATGAGTTATTTATGTTTTCTTTGTGCACAAAAAGTATTCTCGTAGCTTCATAAAATTACAGTTGAACCACTGATGTCACATGGACTATTTTAACGATGTCCTTACTACCTTTTTGGGCCTTCAACGTAGTAGTAGTTTCATTGCAGTCTATGCAGGGTCAGAAAGCTCTCGGATTTCATCAAAAAAATCTTAATTTGTGTTCCGAAGATGAAGGAACGACATGAGGTGAGTAATTAATGACACAATTTTAATTTTTGGGTGAACTATCCCTTTAAATGATGTGAATACAAAATGTTTTCTAAAAATAATTTTATAACACATCTAAAAAACTTAAAATTTGCTTTAAAGAAATAGCTTAGGCCATCCAAGATGTAGATAAGTTGGTTTCTTCATTGTAACAGGTGAAAGAAATTTACCATTACATCGCTTGCTTCATATATGGATAATGCAGTTACAATTTACATGAATGAGTGTTGCAAGTAGGTACTTTTTGAGCAGGTACAAGAACATCCCCCAAATGTCATTTGATGATACAAGCAGAGAGCCAGAGCAAGCATTTCGTCTAAACAGGGATCCACTTGCTGAGCTTGAGTATCCAACCAAGTAAGCAAATTTAAGAATGTTAACATGTGCACACATTAATAGTACATCCTGTATGCTGGACACTATAACTCTATGTTGACCATCCGCCAACATTTTATGTAGGATTGCGAGATTCTCCAACGTGCAGCACTTATCAATCCACATATCTCGAAACTTTGGGGCAGAATCCACTCGTGTCTATTACATTGGTCTGCGGGGAGAGTACACAGAGGTCAGTAACATCACTTCCATCCTCATTATTATTAACTGGTGGAAGATGCGCCATTTTCTGACAATATTATGCTAGTGCATGCTATTTGTTTTAGATTGGAAAGAAAAATAAGATAAAGAAATCCAGAAGCATCTGCATTTTAGCAGTCACCTTCATCTGGTATCTTATTACCTCTCTTTCAGGCTCGTAGGCACGAGGTCACAATCTGCAACTATGAAGCAGCAGCCAACCCAGCAGATCACAAAGTGGAGACCATTACACCCCAGACACAGTTCATATCATGACAAATGGAGGAGAGGGAATCTCACGTGTGCTGTGTGAAACTATAAAAGTGTGCATGAGTTTTGATAAGGGTGAGACGATGAACTGAGAGAACCTGTGTGTTCTTTAATGTTTTCAACAGGGATTTCTTCACAAGGGTTTGTTCATCTGCTAATGTGCCAATAAATCTTAGGCTATATAAGCATAATTACTTCATGTATGCTTATGTCAAATAACAGAACAGACGAGCTGTGCAAGAAGTCTGTTACTTAAAAAAACATCTCTAAAGAATGCCGTCTAGTGGAAATTTTGTTATTCTTGTTCTCAGTTTTACAATGTCTTATTAATCCATTTAATATTATGTTGCATTATTACCGTGCATCAAAGCTGACATTAATAAACCACCAGAAAATGTGTTTTAATTGAGTCCTCAAAGTGTATAACATTGGTGGATTCATGTAGCTTGTGTAAAAAGAAAGTTTCCTGGTTAATTTCACTTTTGGCTTTTCATATCACATATTTTATAACAATTTATATTATTCTACTATTAGTTAATTAATGGTGCACACGCTAGAGCTAAAATTTCAGTTCATGTTCACATGTAAATGTCAATATAAATAACCATTTTGAGCATCCATCACTACAAATAAATTGCTGTTCATTGTATCATAACATTTTTTGCTGCAATACAACAAACCACATGTAAGTTAAGAAAACCCTTAATGATATTTTATTGTTATAACTAATGGTTTTCTTAACTTAAAAAGTATGTTGCAACTAAATAATAGACAATTTAATAGATTTTGAAATAATTTAGAACAACTTGTGTCGCAAGTTATTTTTATGAAAACTATTTTATGCAAGTGTTAAAACAAGCTTTTATAGTGATTGTACAAAATGCAAAATTAATATTTTGCATTGCATTGTAGTCTTGCACTTACAAATAATGTGATATTTTTAGATCACTACACTACCATTCAAACATTTTTAAACAGTAAGATTTTTAATGTTTTTTAAAGTTTTCTTTTCTGCTCATCAAGCCTGAATCAAGTATTTGATCCAAAATACAGCAAAAACAGTAATAGTGTGAAATGTTTTTACTATTTAACATAACTGTTTTCTATTTGAATATATTTTAAAATGTAATTTATTCCTGTGATCAAAGCTAAATTTTCAGCATCATTACACCAGTCTTCAGTGTCATATGAATCTTCAAAAATCATTATAATATGCAGATTTGCTGTTCAAGAAACGTTTATTATTATTATTATTATTATTATTATTATTATTATTATTATTATTATTATCATCAATATTTAAAACACCTGAGTAATTTTGTTCAGGATTCTTCATTGAATAGAAAGATCCAAAGATCAGCATTTATCCAAAATAAAAAGCTTTTGTAACATTATACACTATACCATTTAAAAGCTTGGAGTCTGTACAGGTTTTTTTTGGTGGTGGAGAAATTATAGAAATAAATACTTTTATTTAGCAAGGATGCTTTAAATTGATCAAAACTGATGATAAAGACATTTATAATGTTACAAAATATTTATATTTCAGATAAATGTTCTTCTGAAGTTTTTATTTTAGAAACCTGAAAAATTCTGTTTTTAACAATAAAAATAAATGTTTTTTTGAGCAGCAAATCAGAATATTAGAATGATTTCTGAAGGATCATGTGACTGGAGTAATGATGCTAAAAATTCATCTTTGAAATGACAGGAATAAATTACATTTGAAAGTATTTTATAGAATATATAAATAGAAAACAGCTATTTGAAATAGTAAAAATATTTCCAAATTTGACAGTTTTTGCTGTATTTTGGATCAAATAAATGCAGGCTTGGTGAGCAGAAGCACTTCTTTTAAAAAAATCTTACTTTTCAGAAACGTTTGACTGGTAGTGTACCTAAAAAAAAAATGTTCAAAAAGAGCTTTTGCAACATTCAAGCTCACGCGGTTGAACAAATGCGGTGACATCACAGCGCGATGTCTCCGCCCCTCTCCGGCAGAAGGAGCGGAAGTTCCGTTGTGACCTGGGATAGCAAGCGGTGAGTCAATAAATTTGTAGCAGTGGGCCGCTGTTTATATCTGCTTTTTTCCTGCCTGAACCCTAAATTTTACTCTACCCCCTGACCTTGGCTTTATCGCTAGCTATAAAGGCGCAAGCTTGTCGTTGAGTAGCGTAATAGTGGGATTATTCGCGGGGGTAGAGAGAGCCAGATAGCTCCATCTCTGAGGCTGTGGATTCATTGTGACAATCATACAGGCGAAACAGGATTAAGCTGCCTAACTGCGATCATGTCGCTCGAGTATTAATGAAACGACCTAGCGGCTTTATTTCTACATGTGTCCTGTTCTTGATTCCGCCAGGTTGGAAAAAAAATGAGCTAAGCTTCGCCCATTTCTCTATTGTTTTCGCTGCCCATCCCTTTCTTCCCTTTCTTTTTGAACATATGATCGTGATATTCATAGCAGGATTCACGAGAAGGATTATCGCACTGACGCATTAGAGACGATCAATACAGTCATTTATTAATATGCATAGGTCGTTGAGTAATCAAATGCATACTGGTGCATACAAAGTGTATTTTTCTGGCATTTAGTGGAGTTACCAATAACAGATGACTTGATAGATGTACTTGATAACATGTGCAGTACTAAAGTCCAGAACGCCAGACTGACCCATTAAACTAAGACTGGCACATGGAGTTCATTCAAGTGTTGAAACACTCCGGGCTTAAACTTGTGATACGGTCACCCAGGCCACTGAAAGACGGATGAAACCATTAAACTGGAGTGTTTTGCCTCCTGCAGCTGTCAAGATTCGATTTCTCAGTGCTGTCATGTGATTCCATGAAAACAGGGACCCGTGCTTTTCATTTAGGCTTTATTAGAAACAGTCTTCTGAGAACTCATATTAAGCAGATGTCTGCAAGTACAAACTTGTGATCGGCACAGCCACCAGCAGAAAATGAACCTCTGTCTGTATGATTAACATAAGCGTCAGCGCTTAGCCAGTAGGTTAAATCACCCTGTAATTTTTACATTACCTTTCAACATGCTTTTTCTTGTTCACGTCTAGATGCTCTGCAGGTGCAGTAGAGAACTTTTAGCTTTAGATGGGCATGGATTGTTACACTAGTAATTAAACCAACTTTTGTTAATCATTCTGCAGCCTGCTGACCGTTTCTTTCTAAAATCGTCTGGTTCGTATCTTTAATGACCATTTATCCATTACTTATTGCCTGGGCCTTTTTATTTTGCGTAAACATGTTGTACTGATTGCATCTGAACGTTTGGTTTTTGTATTTTCCTAAAAGCACTCCTCACATTGTATGTGTGGCAACAACATGTCTGTACCCCTGCTCTCGGAAGCCGTGACATTGGCTGGGACGGAGAAGGAAACGGCTGTGGTGAGAGACCAGTCGAATCATTAACTACAATCTAAAGTTGTCCAAGTTATTCATTAGCATTACACAGGCCAGGCTTCAAATATAGCAAATCAATTATTTTAAGTATCCTTAAAGGTACAGTTCACCCAAAAATGAACATTTAGTCTTTTACTCATCCTTGTTCCAAACCCATAAAACTTTGGTTCATTTTCAAAACACAAATTAGGATATACTTAATGAAATCTGAAAGGTTTTTGTCCCTCTATTGAAAGTCTAATGCTTGGCCAAGATACAAGTATTTGAAAATCTGGAATCTGAGGGTGCAAAAAATCAAAATATTGAGAAAATCGCCATTAAAGTTGTTCAAATGAAGTTCTTAGCAATGCATATTACTTTAATAGTCAACATACACTCTTAAAAATAAAGGTGCTTTAAAAGGTTCTTCACAGCGATGCCATAGAACCATTTTTGGTTCCACAAAGAACCAACTAGTCTCTTTCTTACCTTTTTATAATCTGAAGAACCTTTTTTCACCACAGTGAACCTTTTGTGAAACAGCAAGGTTCTTCAGATGTTAAAGGTTCTTTATGGAACCATTTAGTCTAAAAAGGTTCTTCTATGGCGTCGTGAAAAACCTTTATTTTTAAGAGTGTACAGCCTTTACTGTTCCTTAGATTCTCATTTACAGTCCAAATCTTCAAATAGGTTGCTTGCTGCCGCCTTTATTGCACGAAAAGGGTGAATAGATTCATAGAAAGCTCAAGTTTGCTATTGAGATAGTATCTTCATATAAAATAACTGAGAGTCAGCATCATACAGGAAGTCTGGCCTCTTTGGGGCTTTGCGGAGATGAGTTTCACATCACATTTTGTTAACTTTGCAGGTAATCTTCCTTCATGGCTTGGGCGACACAGGGTAAGTTGTGTTTATTACCTGCCTGTTGCTGGATCTTTTAATACCCCCTGGCCTGGTGTAGAAATAACCCTGTCATGTTACTTTTTATAGACACGGCTGGGCTGATGCCATGACGTCTATCCGACTGCCATACATCAAATACATCTGCCCACACGCGTAAGTGAAAGCCTGAGAATTGCAGTTGCATTTTTTTGTGTTGATTGTTATGCAATGCAAAAATGTTAGTTTTACTTGATTTTCTTTGTAATTTATTGACAAGTAGTCTGTCATCCTTTCTGACTCTAGACCCCGAATTCCTGTTACACTCAACATGAAGATGACTATGCCCTCATGGTAAGTTTCCTCTGCTGTGGATGACATAAAAAATCTGGAACATTTAATAAAAGTGCAGTGGGGATTAAAAATGTAATAGAAACCTGAGAATAAATAACTATTAGAATTTAGAAAAATGTAAAACGAAGAAAATTTATGATGTAAAATGAAGATGTATTTCAGATTTTGTGCTATTTTACATCACTAATCAAATCAAGTGGCTCTTTGTACAGATGGTCAGATGTTCCATACGTGTGGTTAAAGCAAAACAGGGACAGACAAAAATTAATGTTAAATCTAATTTAATCTAATCTAATATAAAATATAATATTGAAAAAATGCTTTAATAAAATGTTAAATAGTATAATACACTATAATGTAATATAATTTGGAATAATATGCATAAGTATTAATAAAATGCTAAATATTATATTATGTGATATTATGTTATGTTATGTTATAATATATTATGTCTTATAATATGGAAAAATTGTATTAATAAAATTCTAAATAATAATATATGGAAAAAAATATATTAATAAAATGCTAAATAATATAATATAATATGGAAAAAAGTGTATTAAAAAATGTTAAATAATATAATATACTATACTATAATATACTATAATACAATGCTAAATATTATAATATAATATAAGATAATATAATATGGAAAAATTGTATTAAAAATGCTATATAATATAATATGGAAAGTTATTAATAAAATGTTACATAATATAATATGCTATAATATGATATAATATAATATTGAAAAAATTGTATTAATAAAATGCTAAACAAAATAATATAATATGGAAAAAGTGTATTAATAAAATGTTAAATAATGTAATATGCTATAATATAATATAATATAATATAATATAATATTAAAAAAATAATAAAATGCTAAACTATGTAATATGCTATAATATAATATAATATTGAAAAATTATTAATTATTAATATTATTAATAAAATTGTATTGTATTAATAAAATGCTATTAATAAAATGCTAAACAAATAGACTAATATACTATAATACAGTGCTAATATTATAATATAATATAATATAATATAATATAATCTATGGAAAAATTGTGTTAAAAATGCTAAATATAATATAATATGGAAAAAAGTGTATTAAAATGTTAAATAATATAATATGCTATAATATAATATGGTATAATATGCTATAATATAATATAATATTGAAATAATTGTATTAATAAAATGCTAAACAATATAATATAATATAATATAATATAATATGGAAAAAGTGTATTAATAAAATGTTAAATGCAATATGCTATAATATAATATAATATTGAAACAATTGTATTAATAAAATGATATATAATAATATAATATAATATAATATAATATAATATAATATAATATAATATAATATAATATAATATAATATAATATGGGAAAATTGTATTAATAAAATGCTAAATAAAAGCATTTTCACTATTGGACTCTTGGATCTTCAATCCCTTAATTCTTGTATATTGTTTTTCTTTTCAGGTTTGATCTGATAGGCTTAAGCCCAGAATCACCAGAGGATGAAGCAGGGATTAAGAGAGCAGCAGAGAACAGTGAGCATAATTTGTTTTTGGACACACATGCACATTGGGGCAGTTACAGCTGTCCCATGACTAGCAAGCATCTAAAAATTGGCTTAGTCTGTGTCAGCAAATGTAGAACCGCGTGACTAATTTCATGACAGAGAATATTGTTCTATGTTGAAAACTGATTATGTGGCACTAAATATAGACCACTCCTTTACTTCAACAGTAAAGGCCATCATCGACCACGAGGTAAAGAATGGTATACCATCCAATCGTATCATTCTTGGTGGCTTCTCTCAGGTAAGTGATCCATCCTGAACATTCATGCTATCACATAATGGCTAACATTGCAGATGCTTTTCAGTTCCTTTTTCGTTGTTTGATCTTTAGGGTGGAGCTCTTTCTCTCTACACCGCTCTGACCTCTCAGCAGCAACTAGCGGGTGTTGTTGGACTTAGTTGTTGGCTTCCACTTCACAAGAGTTTCCCACAGGTATTAGACGTCCGCAGGGAGTTTGTGTGAGGATAAAATGTATGTATGTAAATAGGCATGTCTATCAATATGGACCTGTTTTTTTATCCGTTAGGCTGCAAGTGGGAGTGGAAACAAGGACACTCCCATTCTGCAGTGTCATGGCGAGATGGATCCCATGATCCCGGTGCAATTTGGGGCCATGACGGCAGAGAAACTCAAGACCATCGTTTCTCCACAGAATGTCACCTTCCGCACCTACCCGGGTCTCATGCATAGCTCCTGTCCTCAGGTGAGACTCATGTTATGCTCACAGAAACCTAAACTGAACATGTTCGAACATGTTTAACCGTGTTCAAATTCATTATGCAGGCTTTCACAACATCACCCCTTCTAAAATTGCTGAATCCTTTTAGACCTACCTATATGTCCTCATTTGATTAGTAGTTCTTTGTGTGTTACTACACTTCTTTTTAACATTTTTAAGGGTGTGTTCACACTTGTCATGTTTGGTTCGATTAATACGAACTCTGGTGCGATTGCTCTGTTAGTGCGGTTCGTTTGAGTAAGTGTGAACGCTGCCATCCGAACCCTGGAGTGCAACAAATGAACTCTGGTGCAGTTCGATTGAAATATGAACACAACACGAACCAAATACGTCTAAACAAACCAAAAACAGGAAGTAATGACAAGATGTGATGCTATGTGACATGATTTCACGAAGGCAACAAGAGGTGTATCCAAAACAAAATGAGCAGAGGGCAAACGTGGAGCAACGAGGAGGCAAAGTGCCTTTCGTGAGCTCTTTGTGAGTTTGCAGGTGGTGAAAATAAAATCATATACACGCTTAGCACGCTTAGTCCAGCAGACGGCGTTAGGTGTATTCGACTTAAAGCGGCAGTGAGAAAAACCTTTTCCTTTTGGTTGTTTGGAGTGTTCAGTGAGTTCCGTCATGAAATATACATCATTCAACCTGACCAATGAGGTTGTGAACTTATCACTATACATTTAGGTTCGTATCTTTAGGTTCGCTGTCAAAAATGACAGTGTGAACGCTAAGCGGACCATGACCAAATGTCTCATTTTCCTTTTGGTCCGGACCAAATGAACCGAACTACAATTGTGAACACACCCTAAAAGAAGTTTATGTTCACAAAGGCTGCATCTGATATTTGATCGAAAAACTAATGTGAAATATTATTACAATTTAAAATAACTGTAATATATAAAATAATATTCCTGTGATGACAGCCTTCAGTGTCACATGATCCTTCAGAAATCATTCTAATATGCTGATTAGGTGCTTAGGTTCTTTTTGTTATCAATGTTGAAAAGAGTTGTACTGCTTAATTTTTTGTAAAAACCATGATAAATGCAATATTTTTTTATGGCTAGAATGTTCAAGATATTAATTTGAAATATAATTTTTTTTTAACATTATGTACACTGCTGTTCAAAAGTTTGGGATCAGTATGATTTTTTTAATGTCTTTTCTCATCAAGGCTGTGTTTATTTGATTAAAAATAGAAAAGAACAGTAATATTGTGAAATATTTTTGCAATTTAAAATAGTGGTTTTCTATTTTAATACACTTTAAAATATAATTTATTCCTGTGATGCAAAGCTGAATTTTCAGCATTATTACTCCAGTCTTCAGTGTCACACGATCCTTCAGAAATCATTCTAATATGCTCATTTATTATCAGGGCTGGAAACAGTTGTGATGCTTAATTTTTTTTTTGGAAACTGTGATATTTTTTTCAGGATTCTTTGATGAATAAAATGTTAAAAAGAACAGCATTTATTCAAAATAGAAATCTTTTGTAACAATACACACTACCATTCAAAGTTTGGGTTCAGTATTTTTTTCATTCTTTCTTTGTTTGAGAGAAATTAATACTTATACCCTTCAAGGATGTGTTAAATTGATAAAAAAAGCGATAGTAAAGACTTATATTATTAGAAAATATTTCTATTTTGAATAATGCTGTTCTTGCTGTAAATGCTTCTTTTTAACTTTTTATTCAATAAAAAAATCCTGAAAAAAATCACAGGTTCCAAAAAATATTAAGCAATGTTTCCAACATGGATAATAAATCAGGATATTAGGATGATTTCTGAAGGATCATGTGACACTGAATACTGGAGTTATGGCTGATGAAAATTCAGCTTTACAGAAAACTGTCATTTTAAATTGCAATAATATTTCATAATATTACCTTTTTTTCTGTATTATTGATCAAATAAATGAGACTTTGATGAGCATAAGAGATTTTTATTTTATTTTATTTTATTTTTTTAAACAAAATCTTACTGATCATCGTTGTCTTCTCATGTATTGTTTTTGATCAGTTAAATGCTTCCTTGCTGAATAAAAGTATTAAATTCTTTAAAAAATAAAAATAAAAGTACCTGTCCCAAACTGTTAAACGGTACAACATGGTACAACAGTTGTCACTAGGGCGGTACCTTTTCAAAATGCACTTACTTTAGTGGTAAATAAAAGGGTATCGGCCCAGTGCTTTTATGCCTTTTTTCTGACGGTGTATTGTAAATATTGCTGTTGGAATTGGAAGCAACTCTTTTATACACTCCATGTGGACTAATAACAGAATGAGGTCTGAATCATGCAAAATATTATTTGTTTATGCTAGTTCCAACACTCATACTGTTCTCTGATTGGCTTTACAGGAGATGTCTGCTGTGAAGGAATTCATTGAAAAGCAGTTGCCCCGAGTCTGACCTCATTCTAGCTCACTGTGACCCTTAGACACTGACCTCTCACCTCCGACCTGCCATTCCCCCACAGGAAACAGCCATGATCCCCTACAAAACACGAAACGACATACACGAGCATGCACATTCATTTGTACATACTGTGAACATGCAACACATGCATACCATGTCATCTCACACCTTTCGTTGTATTTTCATACATCAGTGGACATCCATTTATTAAAAAGGCGATATTGTAAGTGGCGTCCGTACATACAGTAATATTCCATGAAAGTCTTTTGGCATTTTCTTTAAGGGAGACACATTAAGTTTCATTATACATTCCTGTACGCGTTACATCTTAAACCGTTATCTAGTATCTCTCTCTCTCTCTCAATAAGCAAGGCGGTAAAGGTAACATTTTGCTTGACAGCTCTATAACAACTCGGGAGAGTTCAGATGCTGCAAATCTGTGGTGGTGGAGGAAGTTAGTGAGAGTCCGGTGCCGTCTGGAGTGACTCGCGTTGTGCTGCTGTGCATGCTAGTCCCACGGTGCATGCTTGCGATGGGGCTTCATCGGGATGCTGCAAAACATACCTGTGCTGAAAAATATTTTTTGTTTTCTTTTGTTTTTTTAACTAGGAATATGAGAAGGCAAGCGAAATGGCTCAAATAAACTGCGCAAATGAATCATTCAAATCTTCCAGTATGCTTTGTTCTTCTAAAACAGTTACACAGAATGAGAAAACATTACTTAATTTGTGCTCCAGCACCGAGGCTTTGAATCTATATGGAAAAATGATGAGTTTTTATAGCACAACATATAATAAACTTACTTAAAATAAACATTTTAGAATAAACACACATAACCAGCTATAGATTTGAGTATTTTATTGTATAATAATCAATAATGCTGAGCTTCTGACATCACTTATTAAAAATAATGAGTGAATCACTCCAGACGGCGGATAATATTTTCCAGTTGCTTTAAATAGCTTCCCCAATCCTCCCTAATTCCCTGTCCACCTCATAACCTCATCATCCTCCGCTCACGTGACCAAACACATTTAAGTGTTCTGGGGTCTCAGATTGCATATGTATATACATTTCAGGTTCCCTATTATTGCATAAAAGTATTGTTTACTGACACGACCTATTAATAAAAGATGGAAGGTCACAGTTACGCAGCAGCGTGGCGGATTAAGCCTGCTGATATTAAAGAAGTAACCTTGATTAGCTATTAAAATTGAAAGATGAGTTTGCAAACATAGTCATTTCTCTCACAGTTTGCTTGTATACATTTGAAAATGGATTAAAAATGGTTTCTGTGTGATGATATCTAAACAAGTTGTTTGCAAAGTAGTGAATGTTGCTTTTTTAAATCTAAATAGATGTTCTTCGATATATTATTTCAGTGTTATTTTAACTTACCGAGTCCGTTTGACTTCCATGTTTTCATAACTGGTATGATCCCCTCTTTTATAATTGGCATTTTTCCTTATTATTAGTTAGATTCATTTCTTAGCTTCTCAGTCAGGTTTCCTATATGCCCTGTGGCTTGAATGTTTATTGTATGAATCATGGGCATGCCAGGCACAAGTTGGTCAGCAGAAACTGGCAATATCTTTGGGTTTAACAGTGAACTTTTCAGTTTATGTCCACCTGAGTTGTATTTTGTTGTTGGGTTTTGGTTTTGTCATTTGTGCTTGTTTTTAAAAAAAAAAAAAAGAATCTGTCATGTTCTTTTGTCGTTGTCTTTTTATTTGAAGTGTACTGAGGGACAATTGGTCCTTCAGAAACTTTACCGAAACATCTGTATGTGAAATAAATGATGCAAATCACAACATAGCAGTCTTGTGTTTTATTGACAATGTTATGCATTTTTGTATGTAGAGATGACAGGAAAGCAGTGGGAGAAAGGCGAAGGACCTCGAAATCGGAATCGAACTCGGGTCGCCATGAGCGCTGTATGTCGGCGCACTAACCGCAAGACTATTGGCGCCGACAATAATGTTACTTTAATAATTTTCAAATAGATTTACTTGAGAAATTCAACTGAAAAAGGCATGTCAATATCAGACGTCAGTTCCCATCATGAAGGTCTGGTTTTGTACACCCTGTCTCTCTTTTTGTTTTCCTAACAGGAGGTAAGCAAATAGACCAAAGGGTGTAACATTTAAATACAAAAAAATGTTGGCCTATGATTTGAGTCATACAGTAATGGACCTTTCTCACAATTCCGTGTTTCTCATAGCTGAAGTCGTCATAGTTGGGTAAAATCCGAGAGCAGGGAATGGGAGAATACCATAAACATATTTTTTTTTGCATTCCCATTTGCTCAAACAGCAAAAGAAGAACTACACGATAGTGTTTCCACTACTTTCAATCAAAGGAAAAAAATTGAGAGAGACTGATATCGGCAGTCAAAAGAGAGAACAATGTCAAATTTACCGTCCCTCCCATAGACGCGGCATTAGAAACACCCTCGCATAGCGTTAACTAGTTTTTTTGTAACTTGATGATAAGGTTGTATAATACAAAGTATAGTGTTTTAAATCAAACATCATACAAACAAACCATACATATTTTTAAAAATCAAAATATAAAAAAGTTTAAAGGATTTATGATGATGATGATGGCCGTTAAAACGCGTCATCACAGGCTTGTGAAAAGGTTCCATAAACAAGTCCTTAGTTTACATAAAGGTCCAAAGGGGTCAAAATGTGCACAGACCCTAAAGAAAGCTATCTAGCTGGAGCAGAAGTACTGTCGTCAATGGATGACCTGTTTTGACTGCTGCTTGAAATAGTACTGATCAAAAACGTGCCCTAATTAAAGAATGTAGGCCTATAAAAACTGCCTGTAAATTAAGGGGAAAGACACTGTCTTTCATCAAAATCATTTGACAAATGTATGACAGATTCAATGATATCTCTCTAATTATCAAAGTATCCAGATTGGTTTAGTTCATATTTCTTAGAATCTGCTTATCGCGCAATAGACTGAAATTTAAATGATATTTCAGAGTCGATATACTCCTTTAGGTGGCGCAAATGCGTTACTTTTTTTCCGAACGCATCACATTTGTGACCAAAATGTTTTTTTTGCGCTTGTAATCTAAAGTTGTGAGATATATATATATATATATATATATATATATATATATATATATATAATATACACCTCTCACATAACATTAAAAGGTTTATTTTTGCTTTACTAAGAATATAACGCATAGTTTAAAAAACATAGACTAAAATAAATATATAAATATATTATATACTAAATAAAATAAATATTTAATAAACGTAACAAATATTAAATTCTGAAAAGACTAAAGGAAAAATTACATGATTTATTAAATTATTTATTTATTTATTTCAGATTTGGATTTTGCAGATTTGTGCTCCCAACTGTTTATTTTAAAACCCCTTTTTAAATAAATAAAATTGAATTACCAGTCAGTCAAAAGTGAGATTTTTCATGTTTTTTTTTTAAAAGTACTCTTCTAGTACTCACCAAGCCTGCATTTATTTGATCCAAAGTACAGCAGAAACAGTCAAATATTTTTACTATTTAAAAAAGCTGTTTTATTTGAATATATTTTAAAATGTAATTTGTTCCTGTGATTTCAAAGCTGAACTTTTAGCATCATCACCATTTACATGATCCTTCAGAAATCATCTTAATATTCTGATTTGCTGCTCAAAAAACAATAATAATTAATATTATTATGTTGAAAACAGCAGAGTAGAATTTTTTCAGGTTTCTTTGGCGAAATGAAAGTTCAGAAGAACAGCATTCATCTGAAATACGAATCTTTAGGAACATTATAAATGTTTTTAGCATCACTTTTGATCAATTTAAAGCATCCTTGCTAAATAAAAGTATTAATTTCTATAATTTCTTTTAAAATAATAATAATATAAAATAAAATAAAATAAAATAAGTAAATAAAATATAAATTTTTTTGAATGGTATAGTGTATAATGTTACAAAACTTTTTATTTCAGATAAATGCTGATCTTAGGTTCTTTCTATCCATCAAAGAATCCTGAAAATTAAATTGATAATAATAATAATAATAATAATAATAATAATAATAATAATAATAATAGTAATACATATTTCTTGAACAGCAAATCAGCATATTAGAATGATTTCTGAAGGATCATGTGACAGACTGGAGTAATGATGCTAAAAATTTAGCTTTGATCACAGGACAAATTACATTTTAAAATATATTCAAATAGAAAGCAGTTATTTTAAATAGTAAAAATCAGGCTTGGTGAGCAGAAGAGACTTCTTTAAAAAAACATTAAAAATCTTACTGTTCAAAAACTTTGACTGGTAGTGTATTTATAAGGCTACTAATATGACGTATATGATTTAAAACCAATTTTATTGTAACATTAATTTCTTTATGTAAAACGTTTTTTAATGTACAAGATACTGAGTGGACATTGATATTAGGTGAATATTACGCTGTTCCTCAGACTCCTCGATAGGTGGCGGTAGGCGGCACTTCAACTCTGTCCTTCATCTACCGTTAACACCGCGAAGGAGACGCAGATTATTGTCCTATGAAATGAGAGCATGACCAGCAAACACAGCCACGAGCACCACCCCTATGATTATACAGTTCTTTATCATTTCTTTTACATAATCTCTGACATGATCGAAGGTCTGTTGTCCGTTAACAATGTTGATATAAGCTTTTGACAAGCCGCTTGGTCTGTTCATTCGATGTGTCAACGCTTAATGGATACGTCCAAATCTGTGATGAGGTACGTGTGTGATTGTTTGTGTGTTGATCGCTCATGTCAACGCGCCTTAGTGTCGAAATCTCCGCTTGACCAGTTTAGAAGTGTGAAAAAATAAAAGCTCTGCTTTATCAAACATGTTTATTGGTAGATGGCTTTAGTGCAAGGGGTCTGTCAGCCATAGACCGGTGTTGATGAACTGGACTAATGATGCTGATTAGCTGTCAACACAGTAAATGCATCCTTGAAAACTACTAGTACAAAGGTTTAGTTTTGTTGAATGATATTCCCAGTTTTATTCTTAGAGAATTGCTGCAAATGCTTCATGAGAAATCTAGCTAGCTCCACCACCACTAAAAACAAATAAGCAAGTCACAGAACTAGTATGCAGTATACTCTGAGATGGACTACGTGAGACTCTTTTGTGTCTGTTTGTTAGTAACTGCTTTCTTTTTGAAACCACTAAGTAATCTGTAAACAGCGTTTTATGTGTTTAGTTTGTAACCATGTTGACTTCTTGTGTATTGTTAAAGGGTAGTTCACTCAAAGAGAAGATTATATCATCCTTTACTCACCCTCATGTTGTTGCAAATCCTCATTACTTTCTTTTGAAGAACAAAAGGAGATGTTGTGCAGCATGTCAGCTATGTCACCAGTGATGGTGACATAGACAGGGAAATATAAAATGGGTCACATTTTCTATTAAATGGCCTTAACTACTATGTATTAACGTTAAATACTTACTAGACTGCAGATTTGCTATGTAAGTACATGTTGTTATGAAAAATTCCCACAGGTTTGAGGTATGGATTGCTTTTAGGAGTAAGGATAGGATTAGGACTGAGGGTTATAGCTTTGGGATAATGATTTGGTTAAGCGTAACTACAAATGCTAATTTAAATGTACTTAAATTGGTGCGAACTGCTGTCCCACGACCAAAAAACACATTTAAAAAGCCAAGATCCTTCTGTTATCTATTGAAATCCACAATAATATTTAAAATATTAGTAAGCTAATATATTTAAAACCATCATTTATTGGGTACTTTCATTTGGGAGGCGGTTGTCCCGAACCCTAACCCCTAAATTTCATCTTGTGAAAATGATATTGAAATTGTTATATTTCCCTATTGTTGTTTTTAAAAGTATCTCTTTGATTCTTTTAAAAAGTGAAGTTCAAAAAAAAAAAATATATATTTTTTTTTTCTTTGTAAATTAGGAAAGTTTATGTAAAAAAAGAAAGTGTCCTGCATTTTCATGTCACTACTGAAACACTGTATATATTGGCTGTGACTGATTTTAACTACATTTATGATCTGGAAATATTTATGTGTCACTCTCACTCTCATAGCTACATGGTGTGAGTAGATAGGCCCCATCATTTTGAGATAAATGTGTTCAAAAGTCTGAAAAATCTGTGTGTAACTTTAAAAAACATCACTACTGGACACCATTTTTCTGCAGCTAAGCATATATTTTTAGGAGTTATTCAATAACATTTAGTTTGTGCTAGCTAACCATGTGCTGATTAGCATATCTGAGCTAGGTTCAGAATTACCTAAAACTGTCACTACTGAAACAGTCACGACCAAAGCATGTCATTATTGAACACATAGTCCTTTATTTGGGGGAAATAAACAATTTTAGTACAATTATGCAATTTTTTTTGTATTTTAGTATGCTTTAGTAGTGTTTTAGTTTGCAAGTTAAAATTCTGTAATGTGACACTAACACAGCTTTTCTGTCACTACTGAAAATGTGCTTTCATTACTAAAACATAGGATGTTTCGTCAAAAATAAAGTATACTAAGTTAACTAATCAACAAAGATATGATATTTTCTGGTTCAGTGTAAGTTCAAACTAATGAATTCTTAACTTTGAAATCAGTATGATCAACTTTTTGCATTTCACAAAGAAATATTGGATTCAAAATACAACAAATCTCATAAATTACACTTAAAATATTGTTAAAAATCCAAGTGTTATTGATTTAACTTTGAGAAAAATTAATAAAATAGCGAAAAATTGATTTACAATGGAGATGTAAGCAAAATCTTAATAGGTCAGTATAACCCTTCTAATTAAATTATCATTACTGTGATTCGGTAGTGACAAATTTGAGGAGAGGACAAATATTCCAAAACTTCCTAAACATACAATATGAGAATTAACTGCACAAGTATTAGAAATGTGTAACTTGTATATTATACAGTTTGCGTACATACAAGTTTTTGGAATAAGACAGATTTTTTTACAAGACGTTTCCGTGGAATGGCCCATATACATAGTAGTTAAAGCCACCTGTTTGAAAAGTGTAACCATGCAATGAAAGCGAATATTCACAGAGACTGTCACTTCACATTTCTCATTTTGCCTTCTAAAAAATAATGATAAAGGTTTGGTACTGTCACTTTAAATGTCAGGTTACTGCATGCTGTTCTTGTCAGCCATGGCGATTAATTAGCCTGTAGTTTCAGACGTTGTTAAAAGTGATAACGACAGTTGAGGATCATCTTTTAACACAAAGCCTGCATTGTTTGAAAGTAGCTCACTGCCTGTAAAATGAATGCAAATGGAGTTTTTCCATTAATGGACACACAGTATGTTTAATGATTGAGCTCTAGTGTGGGGGAAGCTTGTGGAACAGAACCGTTTCTCTCTCTTTGTGTGCCTGCCAAGTGCTGCTCTTAATTCATCTGTTCTGCATTCTCAGACGTCCCACCTGAAAATTCGACCACAAGCCCAAAGTGAGTTTGTAATGATCCTTCCGAGTTCTAAATTGTGCTTTGTTTCTGATGTAACTCCATAGACATTTTTGTTTAAATGTGAGTGAATGGGAAATGATGTGGAAAAGAACAACAGAGCAGACAGAATGACCTAAAAAACCGGGTCGAACGCCCGGCTCCCACTCACTCATGCCCGATCGGTGCACCTGCTGCCGCCCTCTCCTCTCCCACAACCCTCTCAAGCAGATTTATTAGAGCATGACATGATGCATACTGGTTTGTTTTGCTGATGAAACATTATAGATCCACTAGGTCATGTAACCTTTTAAAAAGGTTTCTTTTTTAGTGTACTTGCACTTTTTTATCATAAAGGCACAGCCGTTTTATCTGATTTATATGTTTCGAAAAAAGGGTAACAATCAGATCAGATAAGGACACCTGCAAGATTGTTATTTGCACAATGTGGTCATATGCAAATTAGCATTTTGTAAAGCAGACTGGTTTTGTTACATTAGGGATTTCCAGAAGATAGTTTTGTGAGTTGGATAGTAGCGTGTTTATTTTTCTCGTAATAGTGCAGTAGCTGCGTATGAGTTATATTTATAGCTGAACGATATAATTGTTTACTATTTAATATGTTACAAAGCAGAAAAACCTATGAAGGGCTTTATAAAAACTCAGCGCTCAAGTCAAAAGTTCAACTTTTAAAAAATCCTTCTCAAGACCTTCATTCTACTACTCTAAGTCTCGTTTTAATGGCCTCTAGTTAAGTCGTTTGTTGGTTGACTTCCCAGAAATGTGTAAACACTTTGGCAATTTCAAAATATTTGCATATATATATACACTGACCAAAATTATAAACGCAACACTTTTGTTTTTGCCCCCATGTTTCATGAGCTGAGCTCAAAGATCTAAGACTTTTTCTATGTACACAAAAGGCCTATTTCTCTGAAATATTGTTCACAAATCTGTCTAAATCTGTGTTAGTGAGCACTTCTGCTTTGCTGAGATAATCCATCCACCTCACAGGTGTGGCATATCAAGATGCTGATTAGACAGAATGATTATTGCACAGGTGTGCCTTAGGCTGGCCACAATAAAAGGCCACTCTAGAAATTATATACTATAGAAATTAATACTTTATTTAGCAAGGATGCTTTAAATTGATCAAAAGGGCTCTGAATGATCCCAGCCGAGGAAGAAGGGTCCTATCTAGCGAAATGATCGGTCAAAAAAAAAAAACTCAGGAGGATAATATTGAAGTCGGTGGAGAAAGATGGGAGATGGGGATAGAGACATTTATAATGCTAAAAAAGATTTCTGTTTCAGATAAATGCTGTTCTTCTGTACATTCTATTCATCAAAGAACCTAAAGAAATTTACTCAGCTGTTTTCAACAACAGCAACAATAATAATAATAATAATAATAATAATAAT
>JAHKKF010480617.1:0-12671 GCA_019740295.1 Labeo calbasu | reverse complement strand
CGCTGGAGACGTTCCCTATAGCGACTGCTAGAGGATGCAGTTCGATGTTTCCTCAAAAGGGAACCCTTTTTATAAAGAGAAAAAAAAAAAAAAAAAAAACTCTAAAACTAAATTCTAAGTAGCATAAACATTAAATTAAATGAAATGACAAGAATTTAAATTTTATATATATATATATATATATATATATATATATACATACAAAAAAAAACTTTTTTTTACAATTTTGCTTAAGAGTATTTGAATTACATATAAAATTTCAATCCATTAGGATTACTCCATTTTAAAAACTGAACTAATAAACTTTTAAACTAATAAACATAATGTGATCAGTTCACAAGTTAAATTATGTTACTTCACCTGTCAATATATTGATATTGTACAAATCACAGCATCTAAGCAAACAAAAACACACTTTTCTTGCACAGTCTTTTCTTGCTTAGTCTTACTGCTATTCTCATCACCACATATTCATTTCTTACAGTAAATTACTGTGATGTCAGATACTTTGATTTTCTTCTCTGTCATCACTTTTTTTTTTCCAGGCTACTTTGATAGGTATAAAATATTCAGAAGCCAGGCCCCCACGAAAGACAGCATTGATCGTGTCTTACAAGATGATGTATGACTGGGCTTTATGGTTTATTCATTAGCAAACACAGGTCTACAGCGAGACCCCCTTTACCTCGCCGCTTATCCGAACGTGCAAACGTCACATCACAAACACGGTGCCTTCGCACAGGGCTTTAGATTATTCTCTCATTGTACGGTTCAGCAGCTTCATTAAACTTTTACGCATACGATGGTGTTTGGAATTAGCTTGCTTTTAGCCAGTGCGATCAGATCCATTTGTGCCGAGGGCCCGTACGCAGAAGGTCAATACAACATATTGAGTGCTCTACCAAATATGATGAGAAAACCCAATGGGGGAGACTGGTGTATTAGAGAGCTGGAGATCTGATGCAGGCAAAAGAGACAGGCATTAAGTGGAGAGAATTAGCCACAGCAAACAATGCTCTTCCTGGAACAGAGATGGCCTAATCAAATCAATTTAACATAGAAAGTCTGCTGCTGCTAGATAAAAATATACTCCTGCAAATAAGCCAAACACCGCAGAACAAGCTCATTTATTTTCATATCACTGAAAACATGATTTTATTGGAGTATGTATTGGAGTATGTTTCACAAGAAACTTGCCGTTTCTTTCTAATCACTTGTGAACTTTACTAGTAGTACAGTTTCCTACACTGTATACTAGCAAATCCTACACAAAATGTCAACAATGTCTCATTGCAATTCGTAATTATTTTACATTTTGCTGAATTAAAATTCATATGAATTTGTGCATTCACATGCATGCATTATTGTGAATGATAAAAGGCTGAGCGATAAAAGATAATATACCGATATTGCTCAAATTAATGTTGATAACGATGATAAGCATTTTTTCAGATTTTTTTTTTGTTTTTTTAGTTTCATTTGAAAAAAAAAAAAGTTCAGTTTAACTTGAAGAAATTATGAAAAAATATTATGAGAAAAATATTACTATTGTATACTAGAAAAAAGTACATCTCAAAATAATAACAATAATAATAATTTTAAAGAATATCAAAAATCCAGGATCATTTTCATTAATTTCACATTTCATTATTTTGTATTTTCATTTATACACCTTGTCATGCAGCATATATATATATCCCAGTGTCAGCCCAATCAGAAGTACTGGAATCAAATCACAAATCTACATCACAAGTTTACAGATGTGCAGTTCTCCATGAATACTATGACCAGTGGTGGAAACTGCAATTGCCAGAACCTTTGCCAGAGTTTGCAAAACATATTAATAAATGTGTGTGTGAAAATTAATCATGTTAAAAAAAAAAACTGGGGAAAAATATAGTATAATATAATATAATATAATATAATATAATATAATATAATATAATATAATATAATAGACGATGGGCCATTGAATTCTTCACTTGAATTCCCTGCTTTGCATCGTGGCCACATCACCACCTTGGGTGTGCAGTTTTTGTCCTTAAAACACTATTGTGAGTAGGATTAATTTCTCATCCAATGCCTCTGTTGCTAATTCCAAAATGTCATTTTAGTTGATAACAGACTAATGCAGTTAATAATAAAGTTATTAAACAGACAGACAGACGGAGGGAGGGAGAGAAAGAGATATTAGCCATGTGTGAATTAGCCTACCTCTCTGAGTCTGTGCATCTCTCAGAATTGTTGGGCAGCAGTGTCTCTACTAATATTGAAACTTTAAGTTAATTTTCTGCAGGAACAGCACCATTACCTCACTTGTGAGAAGTCATATAGATTTTAAGTTGTTAAACAGATCAAATCGTCAGAGCAGCACTAACAACATTAGTAGGTATGTTAATGTGTGTGCAAACTGTATGTCTGAGCGTCTGGGAGAGAGAGTGGGAGGAATAGAGTATGTGCTTTCCGTACATAATAGGACTTTTTCACAGTCCGTGTTTGAAAATCGTAAGCGTCAAGTAGTCGTGTAAAAATAACTTTTGCTGTAGCCTGTATGAATGGCAATGCCCATAGTGCGGGATGGTTGTGATTTATTAATGAAAAATTGATCAGATGTTTCATCAAAACATATTAACCACAGTTTCCAATCATTAATTGGGTATGACAAAACAACTAAAAATGTTGTTAAAGCTCAGCCTTAGTCGCTTCCTAGGAAGAAGGGAACACACATTAGACAGGTCAGTGTACATTGGATACTCTCCTCCACACTGAGGCTGGTTGTGGCCTTTATATCTCTCTCCTCCTAATGAGCTGGGGCAGGTGTCTCCAATCAGCTTCTATCATGTGTTCTTTTACCAATGGCATTACTCGTTCAATTCTGTTGCACAGCTCCCTTACATGCTCAATGGTGGTGCGAAAGGGGAACGGCTATTGCTCCCAGGCCTCTTTGCCACATCCAGTAAGCCTCAGAGCTGATGGCCAAACAACAGTTCAAAGGGGGTAAATCATGTAGAGGCCTGGGGTACCTTCCATATGCCTAAGAGTACATATGGCAGCATGCAGTCCCAATTACGCCCATCTTCGGCGACCACCCGCAGGAGCTTCCGCTTGAGCGTTTGTTGAAGCGCTCCACCAGGCCGTCTCTCTGTGGGGGGTACACTGAGGTGCGAAGCTGCTGGATCTTCAGGAGTCGACAAAGGTTGTTCATCAGCTGGGAGACAAAGGGAGTACCATGGTCCATCAAGATCTCTTTGGGAATGCCTACTTGACTGAAGAGTAAGACAAGTTCCCAGGTGACGTTCACTGATGTGGCTTTATGGAGCGGGACTTCCTCGGGGTATCGGGTGGCATAGTCAACAATCACCAAGATGTGTTTTTGTTCTCCGAGCAGACTTAGGGAGTGGCCCTAGGAGGTCCATGCCTATTCACTCAAACGGCACCTCAATTATTGGCAGTGGGATCAGAGGACTGGGTGGAGGAGCTCCTCTGATTGCTGAGGAGCTGTGCATTGACACACCGGCAGCACTGACTGAGCCACCGGACTTCTGCATCCATTCCTGGCCAGTGGTAACATTCCCAGAGGTTCTGGAGGGTGTTGGTGGCCCCCAGGTCTCCCGTCAGTGAGTGTGAGTGAGCCAGTTCCATAACCAGCTCTGTCTTGGTTCATGGAGCCACTAGTAGATGTCTTTCTTCTCCCGTCTATTTGTCTAAAATATAAAATAATAAATAATAATAGACCAGTCGGCTGCTGACTTTTCTGGGTGGTCTTCGGGTGGGCTGGGGTTGAAGTAGTCTGTCCAGCCTTGGTCAATCCCATCCCAGCAATAAGGGTACAGGAAGGTCCTTTACTACTTGCACCTGCAGTCCAGGAGCCGGGCGCAGCAGAGATGGTCACAGTATGGGCAGGCACAAATGTAGTGTGGCCATGTACACATGTAATGGGGAGGACTGCCCGTCCTGGCTTTTCAGTCTTCAGTAGGTGGGGCTGAATCAGACTGATGGAACTTCCAGTGTCCAGTGTCGCCCTCACTCGCTGGCCATTGATTTGTACTTCCCTCTCTGGTGCCCCTGTGGGCACCTGCTGATGCATAATGCAGCCTGCCATCCAGACTCGTGTCTCAGGAGGGTTTGGGTCAGTGGGAATAGGCTCATCTCAATCTCTCTGTGGAATGGGTAGGTCTGCCGGTCTGAGGCTGCTCTCTGCACTGCGTCGCCCAACTGGGGCTTTTTGGGGGTTTGAGCCAGCCTTCTCCCCAGCCTCTCTGGCTTGTATAGTTTCTGATACCTCTGCTGCTTCTACCACCTCCATTAGGACACTAGAATTCTTCATGTCGACTTGCCATCGATGCGCCTGGGGTAGAGCTCTCAAGAGATGGTCTATCATCACTCTCTCTGTGACATCAGCCACCTGTGAATTACCGTGGAGGAGACACAAGTACACCAGCCTCACAAGCTGAGCCGCCTACACTTGAATCGGCACACAGGGGTCGAATGCCCAGTCATCAAATTTCTGGGCAGCACATATTGGTGAGAGACCCAACCTGGCAAGAATTTCCTGTTTCAAGACGGCATAACCATTTGCAGATGCAGCAGGCAGACTCGTTGGGGCTCCCCTGTCAAGAGAGGTGCAAGCAGCTGTGCCCATTTAGCTTAATCCCACCTCTCACGGCTAGCCACCACCTCAGATGTATGCAGATAAGCCTCTACATCATCTTGACTGGTAAGCTTGGTCAGGAACTGATGTGCGGTTACTTTCGGCTCTGGGAGAGGCACTCGTGTGGCTGCCTTCATCAGTAGACACACCAATTTCTTTGCATGCAGAGCCTGACCGACAACGTGCTGTTTAGTCAGTTGCTGCAGCCGGACTGATACCTCTGTTAAATGTTGAACAAGATCCTCTATGCTTGGGTGCCCAACCACTTTAACCAGATGTTCGTGCCTCGGGAAAGATGCCCGCATTCTCCACCAATGTAGCAGGACAGGAATGAGGCACGACACAGTTGTTTGAATGCCCAGAAGGCTCTTTATTTATGATAGTAGAAGAGGAGCAGGGTACTGAAAGGGGTTGTGGCATCTTCCAGGCCTTCGTGGATGCTCCTTTTGTGGTTTTGTAAGTGTAGGTGGGTTCAGGGAATAGTTTGCTTCTACGCACTGTGGTGGTAAGAGGGTTGTTGGCTTGGCCTGGGCCTTAGTCACTTCCTAGGAAGAAGGGAACACACATTAGACAGGTCAGTGTACATTAGATCCACTCCTCCTAACTTAGGCTCATTGTGGCCTTTTATATCTCTCTCCTCCTAATGAGCTGATTGGGGGCAGGTGTCTCCAATCAGTGCTGGAGGCAGCCATAATTGCCGTTGCCAGGGGTGATGCTAATTGAATGATGGGCACCTCGCCACAGTCATACTATCCTTTCATCTGTTAAGGGTGATTTAATAATAATATTTAATAAACAACAACAGCCATCATAAAAGTTGTTAGGTCATTCAGTCATAAGTACAAAGACAGAACTCTGATATACAGCATTGAAGTTACATAAAATAGAGATCAAAGACTCCCATTATAGTTACCCAAAACAAATTATATCATGTTTATCCACTACAGAGACATCTCCCAAAATGTTGAAGCAAATTTTCAAATAGACGTTATCTTTATTAACAAACCGCATATTTGAAGTCTACATTCTCACCTAAAAAACTCTTAAAACTACATTCAGTGACGCAAAACAGTATTATTTTTAAAATTATAGTGGATTCAGAAGTCCGCCATGACACTCATTATGAGAAAAACCACAAGCAGAGTGATACAAATGGTGAAATATCACAATCTTATCAGCCAATCAGATCCGAGGACCAGAAAGAACTGTTCTTTAATATAATATAATATAATACTCATTGGACGACAATAAACCTCATGGCATGGTACTTGCATGGTACAATAGACTTATAAAACAATTTCAAATTAAACACACGCACATTTGATTTTCACAGGAACAAGCATTCAACAACAAGAACATTTTTCATCTCATTAAAGTTACCAGGGGGAGTCCAGGCCAGAATATGCCATGTTCCAACGGCAGCATATGTGTTTGGCGCAGTGTTGCAATTTCTGATGGTCTGTGCATCTGTGGTGCGACTCCAACGGAGAACAATGCCATGCCAGCCTATTAGAGCCAGTTCCTCCCACCTCCGATCCAGCTGTACAGCGCAGCGCACCGGCTGCTGCTAATGGCTAAGGAGCTGCTAACGCCTAACAGCATCTGACACTTCCAGTCAGTATGGAGCATTAGAAAGAACTGCTTCCATTTAGGCCTTTCACATTGAATCCTCTTTTCCACACTCGGAGGGAAGAGATATCATGTGCATTTCATGCTACATTGGTTTAAAAAAGAAGCCTGTACTTTGCCTTTTCTCTAACTAAAGGAAATCTTCATGACTCCAGATATAATAGAAGAGATATTAGATCAATTTTCTTTATGTGAAGCAGCATATGAGAAATTGAACAAATGGGTTACTACTGTGTGTAATCATGGCAAGAACATTGTCTTTACTTTCAGGAGTTTCTTCACAACTCTACAGCTCATCGAGGGTCTATTTCTCACTCTGATGGCCTGCAGATGGAGAACGGAATTATTTTAAATAGGCTGCCTTCATCGAAGGAGATATTTGATCACTGAAGAACATTTGAGAGTGTGATAATGAAGCAACTCCAATGGGCTGAAAGAGCAAAAACAAGGGCCTGATGTGATGCTCAAATAAATGAAAGTCACTTACAGACTGTGAACCTTGTCTTTTCTTGGCAAATCAATGAGGGACAAACTTATTGCATAGTCACTGCCAAAACCTTTACACTCTCCAATCTGTTCATTAATTTATTTATTTGAAGCGCAGAATTGGCAGTCTTGACAGCATTTTTATGGACATTACCTCACTGACCGCATCCAGAATTGTAATGGATTATTTTTGTGATGGTGTACATATTAAATATCTCCTGCTGTGACTTTGTCCACCTGATCCCATTCTGTTTTGGAGTTTTATTGAAAAATGTACCCGTGGTGTCATTTCTGCAAAATGATTTTACAATATTAAGACAAATGTCCAGTGAGTGGTGCTAAAGAGTATTCAGTTTTATCAAAAACAGTAGAAGGTGAATCTGGAAACATTTTATTACACTGTTTTATATCCAAGCAGTCTGAAAATTAATTGTATATTGAGTTTATCTTATATTGTATATCTTGTTCAATATAGCAATCACAAATCAATCACCACTGACATTAAACGCGACTCTAGACAATAGTATTGAAACAGGCAAATGTGAGATAAGAGTGCATCCATAACAGTTTATCTTGCTTCTACAAGTCTTTGAGTTAATTTCTCATGGCTTGTATTAACTAGACTCGTGCACTTCACATAAGTTAAATGCTGTACCGGGTGCATTACCGAGCAAGTTGTCAGAAAAGCCAAATACATTAGTTAAAAACCATATACTATGGTGTTTTGAAAGTCATAACATAGTATCATGCAAGCAACTAAATGAAAATAAGTTGTTATTTTTTTTAAATGAAAATCTGCCCTGTAATCATAATTTATTTGAATAAGAAAATAAAAGAAAAAGTTGCTGGTGTTTTACTGCCACTAGTGTTCATTTCAGCTGGGAACTGCAGTGAATTGTTCAGTATGTAAAGGTATAGGTGTATTTTTAGAGTTTGATAGAGGCATGTTTTCCCATTGAGCCTATGTTGCAAGCTGTTGTGTTAATTTTGCAATGTATTAAAACCATAAATACATCACCTATTTTACAACACGTTAAAAAGCAGTGCATATTTATTTGTTTTTTAAGCCTTTTTATCAACACAATATTGTACAGTATAGGTTTTTATGAAACAACATAAAATAATGTTGTCATTTTTTAAAATCAATTTATTTTTTTTCTCCTCAAGTTGACCAGGTCAAATAATTTAAGCAGATTTCACAATGATCATGATTATAAAATATAATGGCACATTCCCATAATTGTTTAACGATTATTAAAATAAACACTCAATATGATAACTCAGAAATTAAGTTTTCCCTGTGAATGTTTTGACTAATTATTTATTTTTACATGTAATATGTGCAGAATGATGATTGAGTAACTTTACATTTCAGACAAGTAGAAAGTAGACATATGACAAGTAGAAAAACTGATGATCAGACTTACATGAAATTACATGAACCACTTACATAATCTGTCTAAAACACACACACACACACACACACAAGTGCAAGTGGAGTCATGCAAACAGTAAAAAGAGCATTTTTCAGCATGCAAGTAAGCTATTTGTAGACTAATGATTCATCAGGTAAATAACCAGAACAATAACAAAATGCAGTGAACTGTAAAATGATTTGCACTATACAAACCTGTGTGTTTGTGGTAACAATATTGTAATAAATTAATTTGACAACATCAGTTTACAAAACCAGGCAGCACAACAGACTGGAAGCAAATGACACTGAATGTTAAATGTGTTGTGTCCACTCTCATGTTAAAAACAAGGTGGATACTAAATAAAAAAATCAATTAAGAAAACCAAAAATAAGTAGACTAACTGTAATGTGTTACCCCCCAAAACTGAAAGCAATACTACACAAACAAGAGTGCTGTTTTCCCGAATATTAGCAGCATGTGTGCAAATGTAATATTGATATATAGACTTACATTTTAGACACAGTATTATCTATACTGACTGTTTTGATCTATTTTGACAATGAAAATACTTTCAGATGCCACTGGGCATCTCTAAGCAACAATTTCAGTTTCATTACTGATTGAATTTGCATTTTTGAATCACTCTATGAATGATTCAACGACTCACTTATAAAGACATTTTATTTATTTGCTTTATACCTAAATGAATCAGCCATTTTGAATGAATAATTTGACTAAAATGATTTAGTGACTCGCTGGTTAAGACACCAATTTGCCGCCACTTACTTGCTGTTTTAGTATCATTTTATTTTAGCTGACAGGCTGGGAGAGTAACAAAGATTGAATACTGTTTTTGTTTTCAGTCATGACTGTAACAATACATCTAATATACAATATAATACATCAAAGAGATAGAATGCATTTACACATAGACTATTAAAAGTAAAATATGATGTAACATTAAATATAACAATGATAATAAAGTAATTGTAGTTGCACTGCATACTATGTTTTTGTCTCTTTTTTTTTTCTCACTGCAGGTCTCCGAGCTGCAAAGGCTGCCTTTGAGCAGGAGAGGAAAACGGGGCCTGGTTCATATGGACATATTCTACTGTACTCGTTCTGTACATTAAATCAAATCCCTGCATTGAATTCAGTGATGTGCAGCAAAGACAGAGCTCGGCTTAAATCCTGATGTGAAATCCGATTCTCATTCTTCCTATGCGGCGACTGCAGGAGCTGAGTAAGATGGGTCAAAAAGCCAGCGTCTTTACTTTCTCAATCAGCTGAATAAGGACATGAGGCGTGTGATTGACCAGCTGCTGTGGGCTCAAACCTTTTTTGTTCACCTCATGGAAGCACAAACCGGCTATGCATTATTAGTCCGGCAGCAGAGACGGCTCTTCTGAAACACCCAGACCCATAAAATACGATGTTCACTTGTGCATGTACTGAATTATCCTTGTTACTTTGGCAGATCACAGACTGTCGCGTCTGCATTAGGCCACGGATTATTAACACGTCACTCTCCATTCTATCTTCAGCCAAATATTGATATTACAGTACTGTTTTTACTATTTGAGGTTGGTATGTTAATGAAACCGCACTCCTAACCCACAGGTTAAAGGGCAAAAAGTTGCACGAACTTACCTCGACACACATCGCCCAGCTAATTACTACAGCTCAGAGAAATTTCCAACCATCTGGCCTATGACATCATTAGCCATTAATTCAGCACTTACTCTCGGGGTGCTAATGTAAGCACTAACGCAATCCGAGTAATCGTTAGGTAATTTACGCAGGTGCACGGCCATTAGAGGCTAATTGTGAAAAGCTTTTCAATGAAAGGTGTGGTCAGGTGAAACGAGATGGTGTGTAAACAAATAAGAGTAGCTGTTTCACCTGTGTTAATGACCCGGCTGATTAAAATCACCCCAGGACACTGTCACCACTGGATGTTTGTTGGGAACTACAGAAGGCAAGGTTGGATTTTTGGATTTTGCAGTTTTCTATCCAATGTAAAAGAGAAAAAGAAAAGAAGACCAAACTAAATAAAAAAAGTGAAACACAAAAGCAAGCAACTCTGAAGACTGTGATTATGATGAATATGTACTGAAGACTTTAAGCTTGAAAAAAAGGATGCAAACACACCATAAATGTGGTCTATATGTCTAGAAGTCATATAAAGGCTTTGTATGAGAAACAGACCAAACAAACCAAAGTCATTATTTACTGAAAAGCCCAACCTCTCTGTAAAAATGGCATAGGCATTTTACACAGCTTGATTCAGTCAGATGTATAGTTTCTCTCAACTATTGTCTTAAAAATGGTCTTAAGTAACACTACTTTGTTCATTCAGGTAGTTTATTCACTCAATGCAAAATGCCTTGTTTAGCCAATAAATTAATCAAGGTGAAATTAATTGAAAAAAGGGTATTTTTTTCAAAAGCAGAACATCATTAATGATGGCCAGTATCACTGATACCAACACTGCTACTGATGTCTCTTTTTCCCCTTCTTTTCCCATTTTTTCCCCTCAATTTTAGTTATTAATTATGCCCATAGATAGATATTATGTTAAACATAAAAGAAGAATGCTTTCTATTGTAGTCAATGGGTACTAGCAACTGCTGGGTTCCCAACAATCTTCAAAGTAAAATCTTCTTTTCTGTTCAACAGAAGAAACTCAAAAAGGTTTGAAACGACCACAATTAAGACCACAATTAAACTGAATTTTCATTTCTGGGTGAATTTGTTATTTTTCAGTTCATTACAATTACTTTGCTGAATAAACCTCTTCAAATCAGCACAAAAATGTATATGTGCTAAACATCAATGGACATGATGAACCTAATGAATGTGAACATGACGAACATTTACAGATTCACATTTTAGCACAACCAAACTTTACACAAAAAAAAACATTTTTTTGCTATTTCACCACCACAGTGTGTTTAAAGATACATAAACAGAAATATGTGTTGCCACATGAGCCACTATAACCACAATAAAGATTTTAATATGCTAACTAATTTAGTCGCTATGCATTTTCAGATCAAGATGGTTGAGGTTGTTTTGACAATTAAGCAATGACTGGTTCTGAGACCTGTATGGTGCTTATTTTATACAGCACTAGATGCTGGACAAATAGGTCTATGATTGCTTTTCTGTCACTGCTTTTTCATTGCTTTTCATCTATGAGAGCCCATTTGAAGTATACACTTGCCATCATTGATGTGAATGGTTGAGGTCTCTCTCCTCTATCTTTCATTCTGTCTCTGCTGGAAATGAGGTGTGCAGATTTCTGAATCCTCCTCTACTTTTCTGGACAGACACCTCTGAAACACGGTTGCCATGGAAACTCTTTCACGGCCCGTGATGGTGTGTGTGTCATGATTCAGCGTAATCAAATAGAAAGTGACCACTAAAGAAATAAAAGGTGCAGTAACATGCATAAACTTGATGCTGAGATCAGCTTTGTTCTTCTATCTGGCATGTCCACCATGCTTTGCTGGATATTAAAACTGCAAATCGATGGCGTTTTTGTTTTGACATTTGCGATGACCATTACACAATGTTGTGATATCAGTAAACATAAAACAATCCTCAAAGAAGCATTAAGGTGCTAATGTTGCCCGAATCTCACACGATCACTGTGGTGCATCATTGCATTATTCCGTCTCTGTGATGGATTTGGCTGATTCTGCAATTAAATGATTTAGTTTTCTCTCTCCTAGGCTAAATTTAAAGGGGGAAAAAATAAAAAGCATTAATCTTGTTTTAAAAAGTACATTATAATATCTTTAAATGTTTTTGTCTCCTGTAGTTTTTGCCAGAAATTCATTATCTTGGACTCCTTCCTTTCCCAGACCTTTTCATTTTCTCCCTAAAAATTTTCTTTAAATAATCATAACATTTTTATTGACATTTTTTTTTATAAACATATATAATGGGCAGTCTTTGGTCTCGTTTATCTATTATTTGTTCCAGAGCAAATCGTTTTGGCAAAATCTCATCACGTTTATGTAAATTTAGTGCAGTATATCAGAGTGCTGCCTGTGTACTTCAGACTGAATTGCCTGAATTTTTATGATGGCTGTTGTTGTTGTTTATTAAATAATATTATTCAATAAATTATATTTTATATAAATTATAGTAATATTTAGTATTAGGAAACGTCTAGGTTACGTACGTAACCCTCGTTCCCTGAAGGAGGGAACGGAGACGTTACATATGGGAACTCGCCTGAGTGACCAATCGCCTCTGAGCTTTACAGAAAAGGCCAATGAAATTGGCGAGTGGAGCACACCAGTCAACGAAGAGACCCCACCTCAGTGCGTAGGCCTGCCTCGTAGAGGGGGCTCTAGACTGAGTGATGGTTTCTATCAGGGCCTGAGGAAGGCCGGCGAGGTCTACCGAGTCCCGTCCAGAAGCCACACGTGCAGGTTCCAAAGATCGGGACGCGGGTGCCAAATTGTGCCCATCCC
>JAHKKF010480615.1:0-15877 GCA_019740295.1 Labeo calbasu | reverse complement strand
TAAATGGGTCATCAGATGCAAAACTCACTTTTACATGTTGTTTGAACATAAATGTGTGTTGTCAGTGAGTGAACACAACAACCCTATAATGATAAAAATGCACCCAGAGGGTTTTTTTTTTTAGATTTCTATAAATAATATCCCCTTTTTCAGATAAGGTCATTCTCAGCTTCTTGGCTGTGTGATGTCACATAGTCCAAGGCTGCTTCCATGATTGATTGACATGGCCGTCTTACATTAGATCTGCCCTGAGTGAGCTGAGAACAGTCTGACCGCCATTGTTTCCACGCCGGAGCAGGAGTACACAAGAATGGCTCCCAAGCGATAAAGGTGTTTTGTTGCTGGATGTACTGTAATAAGGATCATAGCAGTCGACATTTACTCCCGACATCTGAGCAACTGAAAATGCAGAGGATTAACAATATTTTCGTTTTACCTAAATGTTCACGCGAATCATTCGCGATCCAGCTTCACCTACAGAAGAATTAAATATAATGTTTTTTTTTTTATGAATCTTTGCAAATCGCCTTTCCTAATGTGCAAGTTAGCAAGTTTTGCGACTAGATGTGGCTAAATGTGGCTAAAGTAAACAGTACAGTTCGTCACCCCACAGAAGAAAGGGGCGGGTGAGCAGAGCTCATTAGCATTTAAAGCAGCATGCAACAAAACGGGTTGCTGTGTGCAAAGCTGATTTTGACAAGGTGAAAAGGGTGTTGTTTTACACTACCATTGAGAAATTTTAACCAAAGTATGTTATAGACTTTTCATTAAGACCATAAAGAATCATATCAGCTTGTGGAATATGGGCATCCGATGACCCCTTTAAAGAGAACATTAGATGCCTATTTTCCGATTCAATCCACTGCATCCTCAGTGGCTCTGATGTCGGGAGAAAATGAATACTCTCATGTTCACTTCTATACCCAGCTACAAAACCTTCATTGCTTACGAGACGTTGTTGTCGCTAAAGCTGTTCGAGCGTGGAGAAAATGACAGACAGCGTACAACCACCTGGAGTGGAAATATGCTACTACAGGAAGGCCCGTCAGTGGTCATGGGCAGGGCTTGAGCTATATGACTTCACGCTGCTTAGAAAATCAAAACAGCTTGATAATTGAGACTGTTCATGTTTTTTGGAGATTAAAAAAGAAGTGAATGAATTTTTATTTTATTGTAGGGTGGTCGTGTCCACACACTGCTAAGATACATTTAAATGTAAACACCATGTAAAAGTGAAATTTGCATCTGATGTTCTCTTTACTACATTTCACTTGAGGGTTACGTTTAGGTTTTATAGCATCGTCTACATCATTAACTCGGTATAAAAACAGTGAAAGTCCATTGAGATCTTCACCATGACAAAAAACTAACATTTGTGTGTGTGATATTGACACAGTGGCCTTCCCTGAAGCCATGTCTTGTTCTATTTATATACAGACTAGACCACAGACACCTGTGCCACTGATACATGTGGACACACTCTCTCTCTCACACACATGCACTCGATGCTCTTCTGTGGACATCAAAGTGCCAGTCATATGTTAAATACACTGAATATTACTTTACTCTATTTTCCCTTAAAATTCCCTTCACTCTTTTCATTTCAAGGAGCAAACCGTCTTTTTCTCATCAACACCCACTCTTTGTCCATCAGCCTCACCCCCTCTCTCTCTTTCAGATCACTCTGCCTTTTACAGAGATGTTGACAGCTCTTTCTTTTACCGTGTCTTCTTCCATTTTTGCCATTGCACTGAACACAGTTGTTTATCACCTCAGGCAGCGCACTGAAAAGACCATGACCTTGTTTTTCTTCGCCAACAGACATCGTTGTGATTAACACTTGGACTTACTTTACTACTCTTGTTTTTTTTTTAAACACACACACCCACACACATACTGTACGGACACAAATTATCCTCTTGATGCTGTTTCTGGAGTGTTGTTTGTCTGCTTGTCAATACCTGGATGATTAGAGGCTTTCTGTGGCCTCTGAGGAGCAAACACAAAGATTAACACTGTCACCATCACTAGGTTTAAGATGAAGACCTTTTCAAGCCTTTCGAAAGTTTTTTTCCATCAACATACAATATTTGTGTAGTCAGATGTTGTTTAATAACATATGACAAGATGATGTTCCAGCCCATCTGCAATGATGTTATTATACTGTTGCGAAAATGATGGTAAGACTTCACAAGAAGGTTCATTAGTTAAAGTCCCCATAACCTTTTTTTTGGCATTTTGTATCAATATGTTGCCTTTGGGTTATATATAAGCTAGTGTGCAACAACACAATGACAAAATTTGCATTTACAAGATATAAGCATTTAAAACTTACAGATTCTCACTTCCGCCAATATGGATTAATGATTTTGATGACATCACTCTGCACTTTAGTCAAATGAGACACGATAGCACAAAAAGGCACAGACCATGAAACGCATCAGATCCATTTGAATTCTACACAGCATGCTTTATTTTATATCGATATGGATGAGATTGTGGCTGCCATATGCTGTCAAATGCGGCTTTACTGAGCTCAACGGCTCTGCTCAAATCTAATATAAACAAAACGCTATTGGCTATTTTAAAAAAGGAGGCGGGACTGCATGATATGTCCCACCCTCTCTTCCTGTTTCAGTTTAAATTACGTCAACAAATAGAATAACACTGCATGTTTCAAAGCAGTTCAGTGGACCGTTAACATAAGTTAACATGAACTAAGAATGAACAATATTTTTTTCAGCATTGATTAATCCCAGTTAATGTTAATTTCAGCATTTACTAATGCATTTTAAATGCACAAGTTGTGTTTGTTAACATTAGGTAATGCACTGTGGACTAACATGAACAAACAATGAACTGACTGTATTTTTATTAACTAACATTAACAAAGATTTTAATAAATAGTGTATTGTTCAACAATACATAAAAAATATATTGTTCAGTGTTCATGTTAGTTATTACATTAACTAATGTTAACAAATGACACATTGTAAAGTGTTAGTGGTTGTATTAGTTAATGTTAATTAAGGCTTTTGTTAACGTGAACTAACAATGAATAATGCATTTGTTCAGCATAACTTAATCTTTGTTAAAGCTAACTTGCGTATATACTAATGTGTTAGTTAATGCATTAGTTAACATGAACTAGCAATGAGCAACAGTGTTCAGGATTATTTAATTTTTGTTAATGTTAACTTACACATATACTAATGCATCTCTTAACATTTAGAGCTTAAAGGAGAAGTCCACTTCCAGAACAACAATTTACAAATAATTTACTCACCCCCTTGTCATCCAAGATGTTCATGTCTTTCTGTCTCCAGTCGTGAAGAAATTATGGTTTTTGAGGAAAGCATTTCAGGATTTTTCTTCATATAATGGACTTCAGTTTTACCCCCGATTTTGAACTTCCAAAATGTAGTTTAAATGGAGCTTAAAAGGGCTCTAAAACGATCCCAGCCGAGGAAGAAGGGTCTTATCTAGCGAAACGATCGGTCATTGTTTTCAAAAAATAAAAAATTGTATACTTTTTAAGCAGAAAAGCTTGTGTAGCACAGGCTCTGGGATGCGCTTCCACGGGTTGTTCTTGAACGATTCGTTCATTTTGAATGAATCTTCAATGTGACTCGGGAAGAACGAGTCATCTCGGGGAGTGATTCGTTCAGTCGCGCATGTGCAGCATCCTATTAGGTTCTGTACTGGAATTAGTTCACCTGTTTCGAGTCTTAAAGGTTTTTGAGTTGTTCGTTCATCTTATGGGGCTGTCACGTGATGAACCAACGACTCAAACCCGAAAACTTAGATAAGTGGTGAGATGAACGAATCATAGACTAAAGACCAAGGTAAACAATGAATTAATCTTTTCTGTCTCTTATAGCATTATAGTTTTGTCTTGTTTGTAGTGTGATCAACGTTTGTGTAAGCAATAGATGTGTTAGGGAAGTAACACATAACATTTTAATTATATTTTGATAAAATGAACAAAATGACTCGAAAAGAGATTCGTTCATTGTGCTGAATGAGACTCAAAAGTCAGAGTCGGTAAAATGATCAAACTTCCCATCACTACTACGAATCACGTCTAAGTTCATCGTCTGTGTTCTCTGGCTCAAAAAGGTAGAGTATGGCGAAAAACTTTTTTTCTTCTACATCTTCAGAATCGTCCGACATGTTGTACCTTTTTGTTTGTAAGCAGCGTTTGATTTACTTGCACTTTCTTAGTCTTTGCGCGTTCGCTATGTAAACACTGGGGACCTTTCGACGTGATTCAGTAGTGCATGGCATCGTGAACGCGCATGCCAGGACCTGTGCGACATGAGCTTTTGTGCTTAAAAAGTATAAAAAAAAAATTATTTTCCGAAAAAAATGAACGTTTCACTAGATAAGACCATTCTTCCTCAGCTGGGATCATTTAGAGCCCTTTAAGCTGCATTTAAACAACACTTTGGAAGTTCAAAATCGGGGGCTCACTTGAAGTCCATTATATGAAGAAAAATCCTGAAATGCTTTCCTCAAAAACCAAAATTTATTTATGACTGAAGACAGAAAGACATGAACATCTTGGATGACAAGGGGGTGAGTCAATTATTTGTGAATTGTTGTTCTGGAAGTGGACTTCTCCTTTAATTAGTTAACATGAACTAACAATAAACCATGCCTGTAAAAAGGCATTTTGTTTCATTTAAAAGGATAGTTCACCCAAAAATGAAAATTTGATATTTATCTGACAGACTGCAACGGTTTGAGTTAAAAATCTTCATTTGTGTTCTACTGAAGAAACAAAGTCACCTACATCTTAAATGCCCTGGGGGTAAGCAGATAAACATCAAATTTTAATTTTCGGGTGAACAATCTCTTTAATGTTTTATAATGTTAAATTCACATTTGGGCACTGATTTGGGCTACTGGTAAACTTACTAACTAACTAACGTATTAGTATATGCATAACTTAACATTAACAAAGTTAAGCAGATGAGCAGATATGTTTATTGTAAATTCATGTTAAGTAATACATTACCCTGCATTAACTAAGCTGTTAATGTGAAGTGATGCATTAGTATATGTGTAAGTTAACAATAATAAAAGATTAAGTCATGCTGAACGGATGTGTTGTTCATTGTTAGATTATGTTAACTAATGTATTAACTAACATTAAGTAATGCAATCTTATTGTGAAGTGATAAAAAATATTACTATTAAAATCATTTTTGAAATTGAAATAACACTTCAATGAGATAAAATAAATAAATAAATACTAGATTAAAAAAATAATGTTAAAAAAATTGCCTTGGAAATGAAATGAAATAAGTTTAAGTACTACTGTATTTAAATTTTCCGTTTTAATAAATTATAGCTAATTAGAAATATTAAAACACCATGAATATCAAAAGCACAAAATTACTCAAATTAAAATGAAAACTAAAATATAAAAGTAAAATCCAATTCTAAATATTCTAATACTATCCAAATAGCACTAAAATAGCAAACAAAATATTTGCATTCAAGCAATATTTACTTGCTTTTTCTTTGTTTTCATCACACATCACATGTCTAATTTTTCATCTCAAGCTCTTCACTGACACTCACGTCTTTGTAAACAACTACAGTAATTGACAGACTGAGGGCGTGGGACATGGTTAAAACAATAAAGTTCATACATACAAGATATTGGAACAGTAGCTGCCAAGTCAGTTGTAATGTAACCTTCATACAAAAAGGAAAAAATAAATGTAAAAAACAAAAATGTGTTCAAAGATATAAGCCTGTAAATCTGAACCATCTCAGCTATTTTTGTCTAAATAACGTGAGAAAATGCCTTGCCGCTCAGAGCACTTATTTATAATGTGCTACTTTGTGAACCAAGCACTCCTGTAGGTATCTATGCTTGATATGGAGTGATGAAGGTGTTTAGCCGTGATCAGAGCTTGTATGCACTGTTTAAACTTTGCCTACAAACTATATACAGTTACAAGGACACTAATTTCAATCGGGAATAAGCGAAGCGAAGTGTTTTTATGTCCCTAAACCTGTACGTGACCTCACTATGCTCGGCTGAACGGGAAAAGTTACATCTCCTGGCAACTACACATTTCAGAGCGGTTGCCGAGGAAACACCTGAAAGTTTCCCATCAGCGCTGGCGATCATTTTTTAAGCGCCTCAGCGCTGGTTTGAACCACCTGTGATAATGGCAAAGAACAGCTGCTGTTGAAAACCTCTTTAAGGAGCGGGGGGCTCTTAAGTCATCAGATGCTCAAGAAATCGGATTAATCTTCTGTTATTATAAGAATTTGGATGTTTAAAATAACCAAAAACTGCATCATTTGAAACGGTCTGAAGGTGTAACAAGACTCATTGAGAGAAAATCACAGAGTGCCCCTTTCAAGGAAAATGAGCATCAAAGGCTCATGATCACAAGACGCATACAGATGAAATTTGAAGTGATGAAGGACTAATCACTCTGGCATTTAGCCATGAAAGCCAATGGGTGGATCAAAGCTTTAGAAAAGCCACTACGTGTGATTAGAACCATGTCTCCTGATTTCTTGCTCATTTACCTTCCTGATTCCAAAAGAATAATGTCATTTTACGACTGATTGCTCTTTTCTCATGTTCCCTATCACAATATGTGCCCATCATAATCCCGGATCTCAATGTGGCCAGACGCAGGAGAATAACAGAGGGTATTTTTTACCAACTAGCCTCGCCATCATAATCCCAGCGTGAAAACATTCCAAAACTGAGCCGCTTGGACTGTAATCTTAACATCAGACACAATACAAGATAGCTGTGCTGAGGATGAAACCATACCAGCATTGATGGAGACCAGTTGCTATATTCAGAATAAAACATCCGCCTACCTGGACTTTATACTGCCTATTAAAAAAATTTAAAAAAAGGTTTGTTGGCTGAGGCTATTTACACTAACTCCGCCCACCAACATTTGATTGGGCTACACAACAGTGCAAAAGATGCTTACTAAACAACAGCTCCAGTGGCATAGGTGGTAAAATGCTTAGCAGTGACTTTTTCACTCCATTGACCAGAGTTCGAATCTGCCTTTTGCCAAACTTGTTCTTCTCCCTTTTCACATCACATATCACACTGGAAAGGCATTTATTTGAAATAAAATAAAGGAAATACATTACCAGACGAAAGTTTTTGAACAGTAAGATTTTAAATGTTTTTTAAAGAAGTCTGTTCTGCTCACCAAGCATGCATTTATTTGATTCAAAATACAGCAAAAGCAGTGCAATATTTTTAGTATTTCTATTTTCTATTTGAATATATTTTAAAACTGTAATTTGTTTCTGTGATCAAAGCTAAATTTCAGCATCATTAGTTCAGTGTCACATTATCCTTCAGAAATTATTCAAATATGCTGATCAAAAGCATTCTTTAAATTGATCAAAAGTGATGAAAAAGACATTTATAATATTACAAAAGATTTCTATTTCAAATAAATGATGTTCTTCTGAACTTTCTATTCATCAAAAAATTCTAAATGTAATAATAATAAACGTTTTTTGAGCAGCAAATCAAAATATAGAGTGGAGTAATGATGCTCAATTCAGCTTTGAAATCAAAGGAATAAATTACATTTTAAAATATATTCAAATATAAAACTGTTATTTTAAATAATAAAACATTTTCAGAATTTTTTGCTGATCAAATAAATGAAGGTTTGGAGAGCAGAAAAGAATTTATTAAAAAACATCTTACTGTTCAAAAACTTTTGACTGGTAGTGTACTTGAAAAGTGTGAAACAAAGTGTCTCAGGTGTTTATCAGTTAAGGTTAGATGTAGGTGAAAGGAGGGCTTTATTTTCCCAATAAGGCGTCATATAATCATTTTAATAAAAATTATCATTTACACTCAAAATATGTTATTACTGCAATTGTACTACAATACTGAGGTGCAAATATCTGCCACTTGCTTTAAGTAATATAAACATCATCTAACTAATATTATTGCAAAGAAAACACCGCTATTTCTAAAATAAGGTCATGCAAAATATGGCATTAATATGCACTTTATAAGTCTTAATAAATATCCAATATGCTAGTAATACGCATGCTTATAAAGCAACTGTAATGTTTGATAAATTTCATGCATACTTGCTGAATACAAGATTTTTTTTACATTTCTTTCAAAAAATCTTTTGAACGGCAGTGTACTGCAGCATGAGCAATAGAGTATTACAAACATAGTCTGTATATGAATCAGAACATGTTGATTCAGATTAAAACCCTGGACATAAATCTTTGTGTCACTCACATGGTATCAAGGTTTTAAATCATTCTCTTTTATCAGTTTTGGGAGGGTAAACAGCAAAGTTTGTGCATTCTAAATATATATATTAAAGAAATATTATATATATAAGATTATAAAATATTAAAGATCAGATCAAAGACAAACGTGAACGAGTTTCTGTGAGACATCTGGTGTTTGGGACTACACAGATTATTAAGATTACATTTTTTGTTGTTGTTGTTGTTGTTGTTGTTGTTGTTGTTGTTTTAAACCAAGACATGACAGCTGTCTGGAATATCTGAAATATCACCAGACTGTCATATGTTCTTTCCAGTAGAACCATTTTAAATAAATAAATAATACTGAGAAAAAAAAATATATATATATATAGGCTAATCAATATAACCGATTTTCCCCCAAGCAAAGTCGCCTTATCCCAAGTAAACTGGTATTGGAAATACTGGAAAATGCATTATCTGGTGACAACAGGTGAGCTAAATTGGTCCAGTAGCATGTCAATATTAATAACCAATGATGGGAGAGTGATTCTTATCCCTCTTCTATGTTTGTGAGTGCCAGATAAACCTTGCAAGAATGAAAAGTCATTCTGATGCAATGCACTGTAAAGGCAGTCTTTCACCTGCAACCTGGAACAGTAGAAGGTGTATCTGCTGGACACCAAGGGAGCTGGATTTGACAGCTCTCAGACACATTCACTAGCACACATCATTCTTTTGCTCTAAAAAGAACTAAACCACTCTAACTAGGTAACAAAGAGTAAATACAGTAGTTTCACTGTTCTTGAGTTAAGTGTCAGAAACACAGATCAGCACTTACGTTTGTCTGGCACAATTGCATGGGATGCAAGAGAAAAAAGCGAGCAAAGACAGAATCCATTATATTATAAAAGAGCAATTTTTAAGAAAAGCCAAGCGAAAAAAACAGGTTTCTCTGTACAGGTGTTCACATGAGCCCAGACCAGAGTTCAGAAAACTGCTTTAACATCAACCAAACTCTGACGTCAAATACATTGGGGTCGGTACCAAAAACTGTAGTGTAAAAGTATCCACTTCTAACTGTTTAGTTCATGTCATTTTGCATGTTCAGTATTAATGGAGAACTTTGCAATTTTAATTGCTTAGTCGACTGATGGGTTTTCAGAGATTCGACCCACTGCTCTTTTCACACATTGCACCTGCTGCTCTATTTTGAGCTGGGCACAAATGCACACACACACACACAGCTCTGTCTCTACAGCCAAGAATATATTCTGAATGCCAAGCAATTACCATTTGAGTATGTTGCCCTGTGAGAAACCCCTGGCTCCTCATGGTTAATTGTTCATGGTTTGCTTTTCCACCTTGTTTTTCAAGGTTTCCTTTTTTACTCTTGTTCCTGAGAATTCAATGAAAGAATAAAAGAAACACAAACACAAACTAGCCTTTGATTGCATCTGAATTACAGTACTTTCACAGAATGCACTGAATCTATAAAAACCACCATGCTGGCATTGACCTTTGACCTCAAGTTTCTTTGCAAAATGTTTTGTATTTTTCAGCCATGCTTCCTCCGAATTTGAGACTGTTATCATGTACTTTCTTTCAGAGAAGACGGAAGGAGAAAATTTGAAGCTTTCTGATTTCCATGCAATTACCATAAATTGGAACTGAAGCTAACAAGTTTCAAAACGGAGACAAAGCAACAAAAAAGTAACAAAAAAGTGGTCCACATGACTCATGCTTTTCTTCTATGCCTTTGTGAAAAACAAACAGAAATTTAAAGGAGAAGTTCACTTTCAGAATGAAAATTTCCTGATAATTTACTCACCCCCATGTCATCCAAGATGTTCAAGTCTTTCTTTCGTCAGTTGAAAAGAAAATAAGGTTTTTAAGGAAATATTCCAGGAGTTTTGTCCACATAGTTGACTTCAGTGGGGATCAGCGGGTTGAAGGTCCAAACTGCAGTTTCAGTGCAGCTTCATAGGGCTCTACACGATCCCAGCTGAGGAAGTAGAGTCTTATCTAGCCAAACGATTGGCCACAGATGCTCGTCTTGTACTAGCTCTGCGATGCGCATGCGTGTCTTCACGCATTACGTAATCACGTTGGAAAGGTAATTTGGTTCAAAAAGGTAGGGTAGGGTGAAAAACTCCATCTCATTTTCTCCTCCAACTTCAAAATCATCTGACATCACTGTTTTATCTTTTTTTGTAAAGGCCATTTGACTTTCTTTGCATGTTTGCTTTGTAAACATTGGTTCAGTGCTTCCATTTACATCATGTGTGCGTAAGGTTGAGCTAGTGCAAGATAAGCATTTGTGGTTCTTAGAAAATGACAGATCGTTTCACTAGATGAGACCCTTATTCCTCAGCTGGGATGGTGTTGAGCCCTTTGAACCGGCAGTTTGGACCTTCAACCTGTTGATCCTCACTGAAGTCCACTATATGGAGAAAAATCCTGTAATGATTTCCTCAAAAACCTTAAATTCTTTTTGACTGAAGAAAGAAAGACACGAACATCTTGGATGGCATGGGGGTGAGTAAGCTATCAGGAAATTTTCATTCTGGAAGTAAACTTATCCTTCAAGTCAATATTCACAGAAAATATTGAATAATTTTGGATCATAAATGTTAAATGGATCCATTTCATTAACCAGTTGATATAGTTAAATTACTCGTTTATGAATCAAACTTAACAGGTTTTTGAGTTCAATTTGCTCTCAATTTGGTTGCAGCTTGCAGTTCTTATACAAAGTCTTCTGAAGTCATACGAGAGTTTTGAATAGTATTGACCACTTTTATGATACACGATTACTGAAAATTGAAAACTACTAAATCAAAATTTTCACCAATTACAGTCATCATTTAATCTCTTTAGACTCCAAACTTGTACTTACTCTCTTCTGTGGAACACAAAAGTCTTTCAAATTCTTCAAAATGTCTCCTTTCATGTTCCACAGAAGAAAGTAAAAACAGCTTTGGAACAACATGAGAGTAAATGATGAAAGAAATGTAATTTTTTGGGTGATTTATTCTTTAAAAGAACAACATGATGAAGTGAACACTGCAAGGTGTATTTCCTAATTTGTTATTATTCTAATGCCGTCGGTCAAAGATCAGAGTACATATGAGGAGCCGTTTTGAATGTTTGTGACCCTTGACCATAACAATAAACTTTAAATGTCACCACTCATGAATGAGTGTTAATTACTAAGCCCATTTCCATGGCAACATATCAATTTTAATTAAAACCACAGAAGGAAAAGAAAGAAAAAAGAAATAAGCCTTGAGTTAACACCACAGTCTTTTTATTAGTGCTAACAGCTACAGTGAACCTTATGCAAACCTGTTTGGAATGAAAGCTTGTGTTCTTGATAAAGACTGGGAGCACTGAAATCCGAGCGATTCAATTTGTGTGTGTGTGTGTGTTAAGGAAGAAATAAAGGCTTTGTAAAGGTGAAGGGCCATTCAAAGCTCTTTTGTGGGGTAAAGTGAAGTGAAGGTCCTATTGAAGTGCTCAAATAGAACACCTAGATGTAAGTGTCCTCTACAGCTTCTCATCTTTCTCCACCCTCCACAGACATACTGATTGATGTCATGTTGTTTTTCTACCAAGCTGTGCTGAAGCTCAAAGGGTTCAGCATTAAATCTTGAACCCTGTCACTTGGCCCCGAAACAAAAGCCTCAGACACATTCATTTTCAAAGCATAATAAATTAAACTTGAATTCAAAGCTTCCTCTCTGTCAAGGCTGACTTAAGTAACTCAGTTCTGACAGTCTGTTTTGAAGTGTCCAATTAGGCCTCCATTTATCCTGGACACAGAGTAAATTCAACATTTATATTTCTACAGTACATTTCGAAGATGCTTTTAATCAAGCAATTTACAGATGAGAACCCTGATAGCACACATACATCACAGAGACGTCTATTTGACGTCTGCATTTACATCTTTAGAGCGTTTGTTCATTTGCAATACAATTATAGGACGTTTCCTATCAGATGTCAAATAGACGTCTATTAGATGTCTTTAAGATGTTTATGATTTACAATGTATGTAAAACTGACGTCTACCAGATGTTCGTAAAGATCATCAAGTGATCTTTAAAAGACATCTTGCAGATGTAAGTGTTCTATCTGGGAATACTATATGTCATATATATATATATATTTATGAATATTATATGCCCACAAATAAGTTGGGTACAGATTGAGATTGTGACTACGATACTCTTACCAAAATGTAGTTTATTTCAGTGTTAAACACAGAATAATAATAATATTGTTAATAATTCATTAAAATTTTTAATGAATTAATATGTATGTATATTGACATTGTAAATTTAGTTTATTTTTTATTGTCTTCACCACCTGGCTACTGTTGTAAAATGTTAAGAGATTCAATTTAAAAACAAATAAAAAAAAAATACTGCAAGTAACGTCACTTGCGGAAGTGCAGGTGTCTGAGAGTGCAAGTCGGAGTGCAAGTCTGAAAATGCAAGTAAATGTCTGCAGCCAGACCCTATTGGTTGTGTTGCTGTCTATGCAGGGTCAGAAAGCTCTCAGATTTCATAAAAATATCTTAATTTGTGTTTCAAAGATGAACGAAAGTCTTACAGGTTTGGAATTACATGAGGTGAGTAATTAAATATTAAAATGAGACAAAAAACAATGAAATTCTACTTAATCCTTTCAGTAATGTAGTTCCCAACAATTTAATTTGTTTTTATTGAATATATTGCTCAAATACTCAGTACTCCCAAACCTGAGCACAACACTAGAAACTAGAAATACTCAGAAGGCCAGCTAGTAAACCTTTGCAGTCAATTCAATTATGGTATTGCAGTAATAAATAAGGTAGATTTTCTGAAGCAGAGAGGAGACCGCATGAACACGTTTCCAAAGAACCTTTGTGAGCACTGAGCTGTCCCAATACTCTGACTTACCTAACCAGTGAGTAAGGCCGTGTTTGTATGCGTTCATTCGGCTGTTTTGAGGCTGGTAATGCCAGGAGCCTGAAGCTGAGGGTGAATGAGTTGTGACTGCCAGTTGTACGCCTCCACAGTCAGTCAGCTTCAGGTCTAGCCTTGGGCAGGAACACGGACATCCTGTCCTATCTGTCCTCAGACGCCTGCAATGGAAAGGAAAAGATAGGAGCCACAGTGAGTATTTGAGAACAAGAGAGAAAGATAGAGAGAGATAATAATATAATAATGACCTTTGACTACAACATAAAACTAGGTTATTTCGGTTTCGTTTGATTCTTTCTTTCCTTCTTTCTTTCTTTGATTTTTTTTTTTCCTCTTTTACTTTTACTTACTTTTACTTATGTTTTACTCATTGGAGCCTGACGGTCCATCTGAACTGCTGCTGTATGATAATATGTTGCTTTAAAAATAGTAATTTGTGAAAAAAATAATGGCATTTAATTTCAAAATGAAAAGCGTGTGAATAAATAATTGACAAATCCTTAGGTGAACTATCCCTTTAACGCATAAAATAATGAAATGGCTGAAACAGTGTTACATTTTCCACATGACACAAGCATCAAATTAGCAGAGAAGAAGCTGTGGCTAATGGCTATGGTTGTTATCTCTGAGTGATCGCCCCAGTTAAAAAAGTAAGCCGGATTGTGAAAGTCAGAAAGACAGTCCTCTAAGCCGCAGCGCAAGAGCTCATTTCTGCACAAGAAGGAGACCCAGTTTGTATCATGTCACCTAACAAGCTCTCTACTTAGCGTTCTGTCAGCAGGGAAGTTCTGTTGACCGTCTTAACAGCACAAATCTGTCGGATTACACACTGAAGCAAAACTAATGACCCTGTCACTGCCATATCTGATATTAAAAGTATGCAGAAAAGTAAACACTTCCTCCTCCAGCATAAGAAATGTGCCTGTTTTGACAGCCAAGCAAATCTTTTTTACTCTTCACAGCTTTTTTTTAAATCTAACCTGATGTCAAAAACAGGTGCCATATGGAGAAACAGATGAGCAGAGGTCTGAACTGCATGTTTCTAAAGAGTGGCAACAGTCGTTTCTGTCCATGTAAAGCTGTAACTGCCATGTGCCAAGACATCTGGTTGGATTGACTAGGAATGGACTGATTTTAAATGTTGTGGTGGAGCTTTTTGAAGTTGTCAGTTCAACATCCTCCAAAATTATAATCATATACAGTTGAGGTCAAAAGTTTACATACACCTTGCAGAATCTGCAAAATGTTAATTATTTTACCAAAATAAGAGGGATCATACAAAATGCATGTTATTTTTTTTTTAGTACTGACCTGAATAAGGTTTTTCCACAAAAAAATATGTTTACATATAGTCCAAGAGAGAAAATAATAGTTACATTTATAAAAATGACACTGTTCAAAACTTTACATACGCTTGATTATTAATAAATGTTACCTAAATGATCCACAGCTGTGTTTTTGTTGTTGTTGTTTAGTGATAGTTGTTCATGTTTGTCCTGAACAGTTAAACTGCCAGCTGTTCTTTAGAAAAATCCTTTAGATTCCACAAATTCTTTGGTTTTTCAGAAGGAAACACGATGCATTAATAGTAAGGGGTGTAAACTTTTGAACAGAATGAAGGTGTGTACATTTTTCTTATTGTAACCTAAATATCTTTTTTATTGATTTATTTCATTTAGTACTGCTCTTCAGAAGCTACAGAAAATACTTACATGTTTCCCAGAAGACAAAATAAGTGAAATTTACTCTGATCTTTAAATTCAAAAAGTTTTCACCCCCCAGCTCTTAATGCATTGTGTTTCATTCTGGCGCATCAGTGAGCATTTGAACCGTCTGTAATAGTTGCATATGACTCCCTCAGTTGTCCTCAGTGTGAAAAGATGGATCTAAAAATCAAACAGTCATTGTTGGAAAAGGTTTAAATACTAAAAATGCTGAAAAATTTGTGGGACCTGAAGGATTTTTCTGAAGAACAGCAGGCAGTTTAACTGTCCCGAAAAAACAAGGGACTCATGAACAACTATCACTAAACAAACAAACAAAAAAACACAGCTGTGGTTCATTCAGGTAACAATACAGTAATAAGAATCAAGAGTATGTAAACTTTTGAACGGGGTCATTTTTATAAATTCAACTATCATTTTCTCTTGTGGACTATATGTAAACATCTTTTATATGAAATATTAGTAACACTTTAGAATAATGGTCCATTGTTAACAAGTAACTATGCAGGAAGTAATAGCACATTTAGGACAAAGGTAGTTCCTTATTAGGTATTCAGTAATTACCAAATAAAAATATCCTGATTAAGAACTACTTGTTAATGTCACAGAGGCTGGACGAGAAATGAATGATCGAGAGTAGTCCCTTTGTAGCGTGACGGAAAACTCAAACGCGGAAGTGCACGAGTGAGTAGGTAAATCACGCAGTTGGTCTGAGAACGCTCCGATAAGGAGTAGAGATTTCCACCAAGAAATCCGCGTTCTCACACGCACACAAACAGGTAAATAAGAGCTCCGAAGAGCAGAGAGTTTACTCACGTGAGTTGAGCTGGAGATAGGACCTGACGTGGAGTCAACCATGAACTCAATGTCTGGTGCTAGACAGACACCTACTTCCTGCTTAAATACCTGCGTGAGGTTACTTCCGGGTCCTCG
>JAHKKF010480602.1:0-34913 GCA_019740295.1 Labeo calbasu | reverse complement strand
TCGGGGCACCATAGCAGTCCATTATATAAAGAAAAATGCTGAAATGTTTTCCTCAAAAAACATAATTTCTTTACGACTGAAGAAAGAAAGACATTGAACATCTTGGATGACAAGGGGGTGAGTACATTATATGTAAATTGTTGTTCTGGAAGTGGAGTTCTCCTCTAACCACACAGTATTATTTCTGTCTTACAAACATTTATATTATCACAGAAATACTGGGATAAAAATTTATATTTCGAATATAAACACTGATGTCTATGGTAGCGATCAAAATGGGGCAAATCATCTTGTGAAAGTAATTTTCGCTTTAAAGGAGAAGTTTACCTCCAGAACAAAAATTTTCAGATAATTTACTCATCCCCGCTTGTCTTCCAAGATGTTCATGTCTTTCTTTATTCAGTCGTAAAGAAATTATGTTTTTTGAGGAAAAAATTTCAGGATTTCTCTCCATATAGTGGAGAGAACTTCAAAATCGTCCAGACCCTTCTTCCTCAGCCGGGATCGTTTAGAGCCCTTTAAAGCTGCATTTAAACTGCATTTGGAAGTTCAAACTTGGGGGCACCATTGAAGTCTACTATATGGAGAGAAATTCTGAAATGTTTTCCTCCAAAAATATATTATGTTTATGACTGAAGAAAGAAAAACATGAACATCTTGGATGACAAGGGGGTGAGTACATTATCTGTAATTTCTTTGTTCTGGAAGTGAACTTCTCTTTTAAAACTAGCACTTCAAATAACAATGTTGATTACATTATTTCGCCACTAGGTGGCGACAAGTGATTGTTAAGAAATGTATTTGTCATTGAATCATTCATTCAAGAGATTCATTCAAACACAAAAAAACATTAATTCAGTAATGAAACAAGTGAATTTATGAGTGAGTCATTGAATCATTCATTCAAACCATTAAAAAAATAGAATGAGGCAATTAAATTTTGTCACAGCTTCTAGGTAAATTATATGTTATTTTTGCTTAGTTCAGAATCATAGGAGAACCGTGATCTCTATTTGAAACAAAAAAAAAAGGATTTTTCTAAAATCATGCGGTTCTACTCACCATTAATATTGTGCCGGCACAATTATGGCAAAAAACAAAAGGTAAAAAAATAACTAAAACTTCAACTGAAATTAAAAAGAAACCTGAAACCATTAAAATAATATGGTAAGACAAAATAAGCTGTTTTATACAGCTAAAAATAGCTGGACGCGGATGAGACCAGAAGCCAAACCCATAAAATTTACAAATGGCCGCACCCGCCTTTACGGGAAGAAAAAGGTGGGTTAAAAAAAAGATAAAATAAATAAGACTGCCTTTGATGCAGTACATCTTAAACCGAATGCTGTAATTAATTTTGTGGTTCTAGTGCTTATGGAAACTGGAGGTTTTGACTCTCTTTGTGATGTTAACAGGCTCACAGAGTATAAACTGTGCAAAAGCAGTGTTGAGAAGCTCTCAAGGATACTGGAGAACTGTCCGCGACTATCTGAATTGGAGTGAGTGTTCCTTTGTTCTTTTACCTCCATTTTCTCATCTTAATAAAAGTTGGGACATTTTACTATCCTGTAATTACAAACAGTTAATTATTATCATCTTCCTCCACTGTAGTTTGTCTCATAACCTTCTCCGTGATGAAGGGGTGAAATGTTTTGTTGACTGTTTGCCCAAACTAAAGATCTCCAGCTCAGTGAGGTAAGAGTTTAGTAAGAAGATTGTGTTTGTAAATGAAATTATGGATTAATGTACCTTGTAAAGTTTACTTACTGTGTTAATTTACAGCCTCACCGGCAACCGCATAACTCAAGTAGGGGCACTACATTTGGTCAACTCAATGAACACCTGTGAGAAAGTTGTTGCTGTTGAAGTGAGGTAAAGGCTAACACACTATCACTTCTGTTCATTCCTTATACTTTTCACTGACATGAACAATGATTGGCTTATGCATTAAATGTGTTTACTGGATTGACTGTTTAAGTCTGAAGGTATATGCTTTTCTCGTTTAGTCTTGGAGTGGAAGATCAGTCTCTGATTAAGTTTGTGCAGGAGCATGTCAATGGCAAAACTCTTAGGTAATTTCCAAGAATACACGTGTGGTGTCACAGTCAAAAATAACACAGTCAGAGAGTCACGCGATTTATAGCATGATTTATTCACTCAAGTCAAAAGTGAAAGTAGTGTGGTGTTTAGCTTCCTCTTACAGCTGTCTTATCTACAGGTTAAGGGATTGCAGTTTTGAGGTCATACATTTGAAGAAGCTTGTGGACATACTGAACAGATGCCCTAGGCTACTTACATTAGAGTGAGTATTTGAGCATCTTATAGATTCATCCCCTTATTAATAAAGATAATGAGTACTATCTGTGTTTTCAGGGATGTGCAAACTGTGCATATCTGTTAACATCTAAAAAATATGTTTTAAGGTTTCATGACTGTTTGACTGTTCCTCTGTTCTTTAGATTGTCCTCTAATTCACTGCACAGTCAAGGCCTTTTACTGGACAGCCTGGTTGAGCTCTCCACAATCCAAACTGTCAAGTAAGATTTTACAAAGATTGTTAATTTTTAAGGATTGATCTCATTGGCTTATTACCTATTATCTTCAGTATTTTTAAAACGGCATGTTTGGGGCATTTTTAATGCACATTTTTCTATTCCTCCCAGATTAGGAAACAATTGTCTGAGTTCTGAGCAGATTGAGTATTTTGTAAAACAGTTTGGCAGCTGTCACCAACCCAGAGACATCAGGTAAGAATCTGTTAATTTAGGAGTGTTTCTTCAACGTCTAGCATTTTAAACTTTTTAGTATGTATTTCTTTGTAGCTTTTAGTTTTTTTACTCTTGTTTCAAAACCCGGACTATCAATTGAAAGGAATAGGAAATAGGAAATTCCACTATAAAAATATTATAAATATTTACACTGCCGTTCAAAAGTTTGGGATCAGTAAGATTTTTCATGTTTTTTAAAGACGTCTTTTCTGCTCATCAAGGCTGCATTTATTTTATAAAAAATAGAAAAAAGGAGTAATGTGAAATATTATTGCAATAGATTTTTTTCCTGTGATGCAAAGCTGAAATTTCAGCATCATTACTCCAGTCTTCAGTGTCACATGATCCTACAGAAATCATTCTGACATGCTGATTTAATATCAGTATTAGAAAAGGGTTGTCCTGCTTATTTGTATATATTTTTAATATATTTATTATGTATGTATTTCTTTGGAACCTGTACAGCATTTATTTAAAATAGAAATCTTTGTAATAATATACAGTACTGTTGGGCTCAGTAAATTTTTTCTTCTTTTCTTTGTTTCAAAGAAATGAATACTTTTTTTTTTTAGCAAAGATGTGTTCAGTTGATAAAAAGGGATAGTAAAGACTTATATTCTTAGAAATTATTTCTATTCTCTTTTTTTTAAACTTTTTATTCATTAAAGAATCCTAAAAAAGTACCACAGGTTCCAAACATTAAGCAGCAACTGTTTCCAACACTTATAATAAATCAGCATATTAGAATGATTTCTGAAGGATCGTGACACTAAAGACTGGAGTAATGATGCTAAAAAAATTCAGCTTTGCATTACAGAAATAAATTATATTATAAAAGTATATTAAAGTTGAAAGTGGTATTTTTAATTGCAATATTTCTTAAAATGGCTTTTTCTGCATTTTTGATCAAATAAATGGAACTTTTATGAGCATAAGCAACTTCATTAAAAAACATAAAAAAATCTTACTGATCCCAAGTTTTTGAACGCCAGTGTATATTGCAAAAATAATGTAAGTAATAAAATAATAACCTAAACAAAGAGTGTAATAAACTGTTTCAGTATTTATTATGTAAATCGATTTGCATCAGTTTTATACAAATTATGACCATCTCTCATCCATCATTTGCATCATGACTATCATTGTTGGCTAATTAAAGTTTTGCAAAGGTTAGTGCATTTGTTTACCAAAGAAACAGCCTTGCCTGAAACAACAGTGATATGAAAAATGAAAAATAAAATATAAAGCACAAATCAAGTTTCGGCAAATTAGGTAAAAAGTGTAATTGAATGTATTTGTTTTATTTAATACATATATATATATAAAATGCTAGCTATTAAATTAGCCTTAGCAAGGCCTATTCCATTTATTCCAACACAAAATGTTGAACACAATACATGATTTGAGATTTGAGATAGTGGATATGTGGGAAAAATGACAATTCTCCTGTAAGACATGTATATACACTGTTGTTAGTATACAAACATGTAAGTGCGGGAAATGTGTTTTAATGAGTTTATTTTCCAAAGAAATCTTTAAGGTCCTAAGTGCCTTAAAGTGATAGTTCACCCAAAAATGAAAAATCTGTCATTACTCATCCTCATGTTGTTCCAAAGGCCTTCGTTCATCTTCAAAACACAAATTAAGATATTTTTTATTAAATTGAGAGCTTTCTGACTCTGCACAGACAGCAACGCAATCTCGCTCAAGGCCCAGAAAGGTAGTAAGGACAGTGTTCAAATAGTCCATTTGACATCAGTGGTTTGGGTAAACTAACCCTTTGAGTTGAAGAAACAACAAAGGACAGATGTAATCACAGCGTTTATTTCTGTGATCAATTGCTACTTTTATATAGCAGATACAAAGTGAGGATATTAATGTGTTTGGAATGTTTTTATTAGGATTGAAGAGCCATGGCTGACAGGAAGTGCTGTCATCAGTCTTGTTGTCAAATGCTTAACTCTGCAGCCACACATCAAAGAAATCAGGTGCAGTTCTGGACCCACAGTCAACACACATCTTGTGACAACTGATTGCTTCATGGCTGTTATGAAAGCACTATTTATTACAACCCTGCCAGTACACCACAATGTTTGTATTAACAGGTGTACAAAACTGGAAATGTTTGCACATGTAGTGACAGACAAAGTGATATTAATAGTATTAACATTTGACCTGTTCTTTGGAGTCATTTGTATTAACCAAAATGTATCTATGTATTACTTGTATGTTGGTTGGGGGTTTGTACCAAATGGTTTCCTGTGTGGCAGCGTTACTCTCATTTCATCCCAACTCACACCTTGCCTTACAGATTTAACTTTACATGTGTCAGTTTGCAGATTATTCTAATTTAATCTTAACTTGATAATGTTTTGCCAAGTGATGAAACATTTAGAGGAAAATATTGCTATAGAGATGAAAAAAAAACATTTTTTACCCAATATTTGCAGGGTCAGCCGTGCATCCATAAACATCATTACAGAGGGCAATTCCAGTCTCAGCTCCACTTTTGTGTAAGTTTAATTATTCTTTATGTGATCCACAAAACCACAAAATCAGTCATAAGTGTCAATTTGTTTTAATAAATAAGCTTTTCAGTAATGTATAGTTTGTTATGATAGGACAATATTTGGCCGAGATACAACCATTTGAAAATCTGGAATTAGAGGCTGCAAAAAAATCTAAATATTGAAAAAACTGCCTTTGAAGTTGTCCAAATAATGCATATTGCTAATCAAAAATTAAGTTTTCATATATTTATAATAGGAAATTTGCAAAATATCTTCATGGAACATTTTAATATCCTAATGATTTTTGGCATTTAAAAAAATCGATAATTTTGACCCAAACAATGTGTTTTTAGCTATTGCTAAAAAAAGTATACCTGTGCTACTTATGACTACTTAGGAATGCTGTAAATATTGTGAATAAATATGGTTTACAATATTACCTATGCAGAACTGCTCCTTTCTTTCTTTTTGACAGAGCTCATGCTGAAAAATTCTCACCTGCTTTGCAGTCCATCAGGTGTGTGGGTGTTTGTTTTTTTGTTTGATTTTAAGCTTGTTGTATGTTTTGTTCTTTTATTTACTCTCATTTTATGTTATATTTTTTTGTATTTGATGTACAACAAAACTTTTGTCATATTCTTTAGCTTTGATGACTGTGACATAGAAGGACAGCATCTTGCTACTCTGACACTTCCTATTCAGAAATGTCATGCCTTACAGGATTTGAGGTACGCCAATGAGAGTTTATGCTGATTTTGACGTATTAGATGTTTTTGGTAGCACTTTATTTTACAGTCCTGTTCCTCATGTACATACTGTGTACTTATTATAGTAATTACAGTAACTAGGTACTAACCCTGAACATTCCCTTAAACCTAGCCCTACCTTATAGTTACCTTATATTACCAGAACTTTCTTTGGTAGGTACACTGTAAGTACACATACTGTAAAATAAAGTGCAACCATGTTTTTTTTTTCTGTATGAATTGTGCTTACTCTATTTTATGTCCAGGTTTTCCCAGCTCAAAGTGGACAGAAAATGTGCAGATTTTTTTTCTGCTGTGATTCCATTTTTGCAGAATCTCAGGAACCTCACGTAAGTGTATCATAATTAAGAAGATTGTTTTACATGTATGGGTGTTTCTTTTAAACCGTTTTACATAATGTCTAACGGTGAACATGCATTACAGAACAGTTACGTAATTTTGCTACACAGTGTCATTTCCACATTTTAAATAAAATATTGTTTAAAAGAATAAAAATAATATAAAATAAAATAAATATTGTCATAAAAATAATAGTGGTGGGAATTCATCAAAGAAAGCTTTCATTAAAGAAACCCGAAAATCAGCTGTTGTCAACATAATAATAATAATAAATGTTTTGAGCAGCAAATAAGAATTTTAGAATAATTTCTGAAGGATCATGTGACTGGAGTAAAAATGCTAACAATTCAGCTATGAAATCACAAAAATAAATTACATGTTAATATATATTGAAGTAGAAAGATAGTTATTTTAAATAGTAAAAATATTTCAAAATGTTACTGTTTTTTGCTGTGCTTTGCTGTGCTGTGGTGATTAAATAAATACAGGCTTGGTGAGATTTTTTTAAAAGATACTTCTTTAAAAAACAATCAAAATCTTACAGTTCAAAAACTTGACTGGTAGTGTACTTTTTAAAAACATTTTTTTATTTTTCTTTGTAATAAAATGTCTTTGTTGCTGGGGGTAAATTCATAGCATCTGCGTATTCTAAATATACACAATTAAATAATTTTTTCATACTATTTGCTTAATTTGACAAAATTAAAGCTTAATAGAGAATTAAGTACAAAAAAAATTCTGCTCACAAGTGTGATTGACCTTGTTTTATATTATTTATCATGTGTCTAATATTTTTTCTCAAGCTGGTGGAAATGTTGCTGCAACTGATTTTTTTTTTAATTGATAGAAATCATTTTAAAACATTTAATAATTGTAATTTCACATGTAATATTTTTACTTAAATAAAATCTACACTAAATATAATGCATGGTAAAAAGATTCTGAGTTTTAATGTAACCAAATCATTTGAAATCTGTTTGTTTGAAAAGAAATAAGCCCCTGAGACTTAAAACTGTCTGAAGTTGTATAAACACCTATACACAGTGCATGCAACATTTTTGGTGTTATAATAAGTATTGTTTTTTATAGTCTTGATTTGAAAGGAGCAGCTGAGGATGAGGTGGAAACACTTGCTGAAGCGTTACCAGACACTTCAGCATTTGAGAGTCTGAGGTGTGTTGTCTTTCTCATTACCCTTTTATCCAAGTAAAGTTTAATGTTGCATCTTTACAGAGAATGATATTGTGTAATTACATTGTGTAAGCTTATTTAGTTTTTCCTTCCCATAATTTCAACATTTGCTTTTCTTCTAGTTTGTCCCAGCTTGTTTTAAGTGACCGTGGAGCTGCAGTACTTGGTAGAGCACTTCAAAGTGTGCCAAATCTAAAGTTGATCAAGTAAGTGTTTGATTTTCTTCATTATTTCTCAGTGTAGCAGAATGCAACAATGCTAATTGGCCGATGTCTTTTTGTCCAGTCTGTCTCAGTGCTCTGGTTGGACAGAAGCTCAAGGACGTGACCTGGTCAGAGGTCTGATGCAGTGCGTCTCGCTGGCAGAGATACGGTAACACATGTTATAGTCTCAGCTTTTCAAACACTGGACAAGATATATTATATTAAATATAATGCTCTTAATCATAGACTGGACTCTGTGGTACTCGATGAGGAGGGTGTAACCATCCTAGCTCAATGCTTCAGCCGTTTGACCTCACTTAGGAGGCTCAGGTAAGGCTTTTACACCCTGAAATGTCTATTGGTAGATTTAGCAAATACTTAATAAGCTGACGTACTAATCCAAGAGCCCATTCTGTTTTTCTTCCTTACTTTGGTTGGTTGTTTTCCTCAGTTTGAACAGCATTAGAGTGGTGACATCAGAGACGTTTGTGAATGGCACTGGCATACTCTGTCTACTGGCCTCTTTTAAGAGTTTTAGACAGATGGAAGAGATTGAGTAAGTATTCCAGTCAGTAAAAAGCACATGTACACAAATGCTAAGTGTTGGTAATACAGTACCATTCAAAAGTTTTTGAACAGTAAGTTTTTAGGTGTTTTTTAAAGAAGCCTCTTTTGCTCACCAAGCCTGCATTTATTTGATCCAGAGTACAGCAAAAACAGTCAAATGTTGAAATGATTTACTGTTTAGAAAAATTGTTTTCTATTTAAATATATATTATAAAATGTAATTTATTCCTGGGATTTTAAAGCTGAAATTTTATCATTACTCCAGTCACATGATCCTTCAGAAATCATTCTAATATTCTGATTTGCTGCTTAAAAACAGCTTAAGAACAGCTTTTGTCTGAAATAAAAATCTTTTGTAACATTATAAATGTCTTTATCATCACTTTTGATCGATTTAAAGCATCCTTGCTAAATCAAAGTAATTTATATAATTTCTTCCTCTATTCAGATAAATGCTAATCTTTGGATCTTTCCATTCATCAAAATATTGATGATAATAATATTAATAATAATAGAAATGTTTCTTGAACAGCAAATCAGCATATTAGAATGATTTCTGAAGGGTCATGTGACACTAAAGACTGGAGCAATGCTGCGTTCACGCCATATTGTAATTACCGTAATTTCGAGATGACAACATGTGACATTCTACTTGGAGCTATTCACATCCTCAGTCTCGAAATTATGATTTTCTATGGCAACACTATCAATGTTGGTCAGGCGGTACAACGGTCATGTGGTACAAGTCGTAGCTCTCAGAAGACTCCCAGTTGTAATTACGAGTTCTACGAGGATGTGTTTTTACAAGTTGGAATCCCATAATTAGGGGAATTCTGATATGGCGTGAACGCACCTTTATTATGCTGAAAATTTAGCTTTGATCACATGACTAAATAACATGTTAAATATTCAAATAGAAAAGTCATTTTAAAGAGTAAAAATATTTCAGAATTGTACTGTTTTTGTTGTACTTTGGATCAAATAAATGCAGGCTTGGTGAACAGAAGAGACTTCTTTAGAAAACATAAATCTTACTGTTCAAAAACTTTTGACTGGTAGTGTATGTGAAAATTTCTATGCTGTTTACAGGTTGGAAAGCTGGCGAATGGGAGATAGTGGTATTCATGAGCTTGTGAAATGCATTCCTTCATGGACTGAACTAGTAAAACTAAGGTATGGCAACTGCATTGAGAAGTAGATTATTCCTTACATGTGACTGAGCAACTTATATTATGTTAGTGCTCCCTCTAGTGGACACAATTAAATATTAATATATTCTTTAAAAACTTTTAAAAGACATACTGACCCCGAACTCTTGGACAGTAGTGTTTTTGTCTAGATTTATTATTACATTAACATCATCTGAATCATTGCATCATTATTAATTTTCCTTGATGAAATTTTTGCAGTCTGTCTGACAACAATGTGACTGACCAGGCAGGAGAGAAGCTACTGATAGCACTATCCCACTGCAGACTTCTTCAGAAACTACAGTAAAACATTTATTTTATTTTATCAACATGTGATGTTGCAAAATCAATAGCTGACCATTCTTCATTATTTTGTTTTCACAGGCTGTCCAAAAACCAGCTTGGCCAGTCCAGTGCTGCTAAACTAGCTCAAGTCCTTCCGTTACTGACCCAGCTTTCAGAACTCAAGTAAGTCTTGTGTATTGCTGTCTTTTCACAGTGAGTAATAACAGAATTCTTTAAAAAGACGTTACTGACAGGGAATAAAATTGTTTCTTGTTTTTATTTAGTTTGTCAGAGAATCGGCTTGGCCCACAAGGATCCTTGGCTCTTTGTGATGGTCTGATGAGCATGAAGGCACTAAAAATACTACAGTAAGACACTAGATACATTACAGAGCCACATATATAAAGTGGAGTAATTGTCGAAAGTAATTGCTGTTAAAAATTCACCTTAAATGAGCAATATCACATGAGTAGCAGTGCGATATACAGCCGTATCGCACGCCTACGAGTGTGATACTACATTTATACAACAGTTCAAAGGCACAAGTGTTTAAATACATAAGAAATGCATTTGTTGGCTGCGTCTTACAAGCTGTTGTTAAAAGTGAAAATAACTTCCTTGTTTACAACCATTTCAGTCTCTTTCAAAAAAAAATCTTTACTGCCGACTCACTCATAAAAACAGTCTCTAATGTAACTAACATCACCATCACACACACACCGTTTTCCAATACTAAATACTATTATTATATACTATTATTTATATAAAATGTTTTTAATTAGATAATAATATTTACTAAACAACAACAACCATCATAAAAGCTGCTAGGCAGTTCAGTCAAAAATACAAAAGCAGCGCTCTAATATACAGCAATAAATTTACATAAAATATAACGTGATGAGATTTTGCCCTCAGCCAAAACGATTTGCTCTGGAACAAATAATAGATTAATGAGAACAAAGGCTGTCTGTTAGATTTACCCAAGACAAGTTATATCTCATGTTTAACCACTAGGGGTGTAACGGTACACAGATGTCACGTTTCGGTACATACCTCGGTTCAGGGGTCACGGTTCAATACGATTTCAGTACAACGGGTAAAAGCAACAAATCTACTATGCTAGATTATTTTCATTTATTTTAAACAGAGAACTACAAATTACAACTTTTTCCAGATAAACAAGGGAAAAAACTGTGCGACACGTAACGTAGCCTATATATGCTGAGGTTCAGTTTATTTTTGTGACATGCTTCATTTGTTCACAGAAAGGAAAATCAAATGGCAGAAAACAACATTCTATTTGTTTTCTTTATTTTACAAAATCACAATGTTTTGTTTTCATTGCGAGTGAACACAAATAAAAATAGACCTTTTACAGTTTTGCATTATTAATAAGACAATAAATGGAGTGTTTGAATTTGATTTTGCTGGTATAAGGAAACAGCTGAAGAGATCGCACCGGCGCACACACACGCACACACACACACAAAACGAGTACAAATACACACAAAAATGAGTTCCAGCACTGCTAACTTAACAGCGCAGTTGGTACTTTATCAGAATAAAATACAGTGAACCAAACAAGCGTGCCCGCCTCTGTGTCACCGTTGGAACATGACTGAAGTACAAAACCTATAATTACCTAATTGTTTAGCATTCAGATACATTGCATATGGTAATATTATGGAATATTTGGACTTGTGGCGAATGAGGGAGGTAGGATACACGAGCATAAAGCTCCATTTTGCAAACAGTTGAGCGCACAAGCCTTAAAGTATACTCAAGCCTTGATGTCTGTACCGTGGCGGTTCGGTACGAATACATGTATCATTACACCCCTATTAACCACTATAGAGACATCAGAGCTAGTGGCAAATTCCAGAAGATCTGGCTAAGGTAAGGCTGCTCTCGGCGGGTTCATGAGCACTGAACGCCCGCTGACGCCTTGGAGCTCTGAAAACATTGAATCAAATTTTCAAATAGACATTATCTTTAAAGCACATATTTGAAGCCTAAACAAGTACATTCTTGCCTAAAAATCCATTGCATGACACAAAAACAGTATTATTTGGGTGTCCGCCATGACACTCGCCATGAGAAATACAGCAAGCGGAGTGATACGAACGGTGAAACAGTTGGAGTTCTGACATCACTAGAATATCGCTTTCTTCAGCCAATCAGATTCAAGAACCAGGAAAAACTGTTGTATAAATTGTAATAATACTTCACAATGTTGCTGCTTTTGTTTTGCATTTTTGTTTAAATAAATGCGGCCATTTGAAAGGTATGTAACATGATTGGTTATTATATATTGCTGCATAAACCAGTGTAACTTTTTGTCTGTCAGTTTGACTTCGATCGGGAGTTCAGATCTGGTTGGTGTGGCCTCATCTCTCAAACACTGTCCATCCATAGAGGACATCAGGTGGGATAAGACATTTCAGACTTCTTTTAATCCTGCAGTTTGAATGATAAATACATGGACCCAGTCAGTTCTTGTATTTGAGTGTAATTGCAAAGCCATTAGTTTATGAATTAATGTTTTCGTCAGCTTGTCATGGAATGGATGTGGTGACAGCCTGGCACAGACACTGGCTGAGATTCTACCCTTATGTACAAAGCTGCGAAGACTTGAGTAAGTACTTGAGCGCTTGCCATGAAGGTTTAGCTATTAGTGTGATTACAATATGCTGATGTTATTAAAACTAATGATTGCAGCCTGGAGGCCAATAATATAAGCACAGCAGGAGCCACAGTGATAGCCAAATGCCTCCCTTTATGCCCCTTCATTGAAGTAATAAGGTAAGACTAACACATACACTCTTGATCAGATTCGTGAGTAATAAAAATCAACCAGTAGAACTGCTTGACATGCACATAAAGAGCTGAGCTTCTCTGTCTTTTACACAGACTCTGGAGGAACCCAATTGCCAAAGATGATGAGAATCTGAAAGATCAGAGACTGAATTTTTCATCAGTTTAATGATTTATGTTTTCAAATCATTTTCTCTTTCATTTGTTATGTTGTAAATAATACTGTTGTAGTGCCATTATTGGATTTTAAGGTTGAGTTATTTAATCAGGGAACACATTACCTCATTAGAGCAATTCATTACACCAGAAAACACATTTTCCAGCTGTTCAGGGACTTGAATCATTTAATGACCATCTAATGGAAACAGTATGCTCTGGTCAAAACAGAGAAAGAGCAGGCAACACATGCTATGGCTAAAAAAAGATCAATTGCATTAGGTTTACAAGAGATTTACATTTTCTATGGATTTTCTAAATTGCAAAAATTAGAAACAATGAAAATGTGACTAAAGCTTAAGCAGGCAGCTTTCTTGTAAAGTTCAGCACAGTCATGCTTTTTGCTTATACACTGACTTCCATTAGAGGCATTTATGCACTGATCAACTCTGAACCACCACCATGTTGTGTTCTCCTTTAAAATACGTATTTATGGCTGTATTTCACTTGATCTGTTCAGCTTTTAGCTATATGTTGTTTTATTTTATTTTTATTTAATTTACTGGTAAATGCACAAACATCCTCTCTGACAGTTGCACTGATAAATTTGCTTTCTATTCAATTTTTTATGTGCACTTTACATTTAAATAAAGGTAATTTGTCATAAAAATCAGTTTTTATGATATGTTGGACAATAGTTATTCTGTTATTTAATCACATCTCAAATTAAAATATAGATAGAAACACAAAAAATATTTAGACCGATATAGTACGTTACAGTGTCTTTAATACTAATAATAAGAAAAAGAATTTCATAAAATTAATATTATGTATCAGTTATTAAATAGTAATATTCTTTATTAATTATAAATTAACAAAAATGTTTTATTATTATTTATATTTTATTGTTAATAATCACATCTCAAATTGGAATATAGGTAGAGACACAAAAAACCCATTTAGGCAGATATAGCGAGTTATAGTGTCTTTAATAACAATAATAATTATACTATTTAATTAAACTAATATTATGCATTAATTATTAATAATATTATTTATGAAATAAATGATAATTAACAAATTAATATTATGAATTAATAATATTGTTTATAATTTATTTTTTTATTATTAAATCATTATTCTTATTTTATTATTTATATTATTATTAAATCATTCTTATATGTATTATTATATTAATACATTTATTTAAATAATATATTTAATTAAAATATATCAAAATGGAATGGAAAGTTGTTATGTGCACTAAATTTAAATAAAAGTAATTCATAAAAATCCTTTTTTATAGTTATTCTGTTATTTAATATCAAATCAGAATATAGATAGAGATTAAATAAATATGATTAAATTAAATTAATAATTAAATTAATGCTATGTATTAATTATTAATTAATAATATTAACAATAAATTAATATAAATCATAATTATTTATGTTTATCAAATTATAATTTTTATATATTATTATTATTATTAAAATAATATATTTTGTTAAAATATTTCGAAATGGCAGGTAGATTGTGGTAGTCTGTCATTTGTACGGGAAAATTAAAAATATAAAGCAAAAATATCGTTCTCTTGTACGATATAGCATTTCTGCTAGATGGCAGTAAAGCAACACGGTAAATCTTGTACCGATGTGAACCGCTGTTCTCTTCAGTGTTTTATCAGAAAATACTGTTCATCTGTATTAAATCACACATGCACTATGATGTCAAGATGTACAACATAATCAAGAAGAAGAAGAAGAAGACAAAAAAACACATTTTACGTCCATACGTCCAGTTTATAGCTGTCAACAATGATGATAAGGGCACATCAATTCAAGTATCTGTGGCACTGCTTTTTTATAATACCAACATTAGTTAAATTAGCTTGAGTAAAACAGCAGACAGTGCATATGTTTGATTTAATTTCTATAAAATGTTTTCCTCACAAGTTCTTCAGAACAATGCGTTCGCATTCCCACCCTGCTACGACAGGCACAAATGTATGAAACGCAAGTGTGTTACTTTCACTGCTTTTCTTCTTTCAAACCTCTTTTCGATGGTGGCACAGCTCAGAAGAGAGACTAGCTCATGGTAATGTAATGACAGATGTGGACACGGGCGGAGTTCAGAGCTGTGAAAACTACACAACTGTTGGCTCCACTATTGAGTCTGTTCGCGCTTTAACCACAGCGAAGCGCTTTCTTCTTAAACGGCGTTTACCTTCTGATATATCATACACTGACACCGTTTTTGCAGGATAATGCGAATAAACCATCTTTCTGAAACGCAGAGTTGCTGCCACCAGCACTAGAAATAACGACTGAAGACGCTGAGGGAAAGTAGGCTGCGTATTGCGCGAAAGCTTCGAAAGGTGAGTTATTATTGAGTTATACAGTGACTTCATGAAGTAATCATTCCCATTCACAAACATGCAGGGTTTGTTACATGTTAACGTCTGAAAGGAAGTAATATTAGCATAAAGAGTTCCGGCGTGGACGATTAAGAAAACAACAAACTGAGCCAAAAACAATTCTGCGTTAACCAAAGCATCACAACAAGCAACGAGACCTCTGGACGTTGTAAGATAATTGCGTCATATAATCGTGTTTAAAATGATAAAAAATGAGAAATCTTTTATAAATACAGTTGCCATACGTGCTAAGTTTTTAGAAATGTCATCAATAAAGGATGAATTCAGGTTAAAAGGACCATGATCCATTCAATGTCAAAAAGTCGTCCAGTTTACCTAAATTCATAAATGTTTTGTAAACTAAAAATTGTGGATTTAATAAATTAAAAACTGTCAAGTGGTGTAACCAAGTATAAAGTGCTACTTTCCCTGCACCTTGAAGACATGTTGGTGTATATGTATTTTTAAAATGCTAATCTTTTTTTTAAAACAAACTTGGTTGTTTGTTTTAAAGAAATAGTAATAAAACTACCTATGCTAGCATTTAGATTTCATTCTAAATCTCTGAAAAATCACACCGCCTATTTTTGACTTCATGCTTCACAAAAAATATCAATGCAAGTTCTAAATTTAGAGGTTGAAAACATGCTTATCATAAAAGGGAGGTGTGCGTTGTATTGTGATTTCATTTTAAAGTAATTCTGAATATAGATCAAGGCAAAAAGTCACTCCACGTTTACTGACCCACTTGCATTCTTTTGCAGTTGGACAATATTTAACTGCACTTAGACCACCACAACCTCCATTCATGTTGTTTTACAGTCAGCCATTATGAACACTGTATGTCTCAACACCTTATCATAGAGTCAACAGGATGTTGCGCTTAGTAATATTTGAGTGAAAATGTGGTTTGACGCTTGAGCAAAAAAGTGATGCCTAAACTGCAGCACTGGGATGCATAGGTGCTTGAATAATGGTCACGTTGTTGACTTTCTAAAATATTTTCTTGATTTTCTGTAGTTGAGCACATAACCCAGCTAACTAGAGTTAAACAAATTAGTCACAAAAAACATCAGACTTGCTGTTAATATTAAGTATTTACTGCACCGTTTGACATTAAAAAGCAAATTAAAGTGTGAATTGATATCAGATGCTTTAAATCTTCCTCTGCTAGTTAGCACACTTTTTAATTGTACCATGAAGATAATGCATGACAGCATGACACGGAAATGATGTAATTATGTCGCAATTGTTAAAGTCCCTTAAATGGAAAGTCTCTAGATGTTTGATTTTTGGTGGTTTATGTTCTTGTGTTTATGCACACAAACACAGGACGTCAAATAAAATTATTGTTATTTTGGAAAAAAATTATTTTAGTAATAAAGTCATCTTTTTTAGCATTCGCCTTACTGTTGCATGAAATTTTTATATATATATATATANNTATATATATATATATAGTATGGATGTTTATGCACTTTTTTATGGTACGACAATGAAATATGGCTGCAATTTTTTATGACTACATCATTGCATGTAACAATACTATCATTTCAATGGTTAATAAAATCATAACAGTATACTCCATATTTGATTACAGCCCTCCACTTGTTTTCCACCTAGTAATGTGTAGCTGTGTGCTATCTGGCACTGAACCTTGGAGATAAGTAATGAAGTGTTGAGTTGATGATCACTTAGGTTAAGTCATGTCGGATACGTGTTGCCATTTTGACCTCTAAATGGGTGGGATAAGACACTGAATTATTTTATGGACATTATTCCCTAACAACGATTAAACTAGGAAGCAAGGTTAGGTGGAGGATTACTCATTTGTGGAGTGTGTTTTGACATTGCATGAATTACACGTCTCATCTGGGTGTGTGTTTTCTGGAGTAAGATTTAAGCGTACACTTTTGAGACTGTGTATCCTGTTTTCCATGACATCACAGTCGTGTGGAACATGTGATTATTCTGGGAATGGTTACCAACACCGCTGCACTATATAATGCTTATTTAGATACAGAGTTCAGTTAAAATCCGAACAATCCTAGAGGTTACAAAGATGCCATTTTGGGATGGAAACTCAGGTGAGTTTTCGTCTAATTTAGTAACTGATCAGAAAACATTTATGTCATTTATAATTTAGTGTAACAAGTTTGTCCAAATGTATTTTTTTGGCCCCAATTTTCCCAAAATCAAACTTTGAGGTTACAGTGAGGCATTTACAATGTAAATGGATGGGGTACAGTTTTGTAAGCTGAAATGTGAATCTTATAAATGCAGAAAAACGCATAAATTAATTCTTCTGTCAAAATTTGTGTATTATTTAAGTTATTTAAGTTTAAATCACCAAAGTCCTTTTAAATTTTAATGGCTTTGTTATGTAAGTGGCACTATGAAATCTGTTTTAATTTTTCCTTTTATATTTTATTGGTTAAATTAAAAAATATTAATCAAAAATGTCTGCTCAATGTCTGCTTAATCAAAAACACGTCTGCTTAGTTTAAATCATGAAACTTTTGAACACAATTGAACAAAGTTAAACAGGAATTTAGTGAAAGTTTAACAAAAATTACATTTTAAAGCCCTTTGAAATGTTTTTTTTATTTTCTCAAATTCACTTTTATTTTTACCAAATGCTGTGGTTTCATTTCATTTCATTTTAATGGTCTCATTAATTTTTTTAATAATCAAAAGCATGTCTAATTAATTGATTTTTATAAAAGAATTGATTTCTTATTATTTTCTTTTTTTTTCTCCAGAAATACTGTGTTGTGTATTTATTTTTCTGGTAAAAAAAAATCTGGTAAATACTTTTTCTGGTAAATATTCCTTAAAAAATAATGTTTCATTTTATTATTATTAGTAGTAGTAGTAGTAGTAGTATTACATTAAATAATATATTTCCGTCACAGTTTCTTCAAGTTAAACCGAACTTTTATTTTGAAGGGTTGCTGTGAAGATCTTTAAGTTTCTGTTTGTATATTATATGACGATAGTTTTTCTCAAAAGAAGCGGTAAAATGCTCATGAAGTGACTTTCAGAGCAGTTCTAGAGATTATGTTTGCGCGTTCATGTGTTCATATATTAATGCGGCAGAGGCTGAAAACACCGAGACGCGCAGAACATGCAGGATTCAAGGTTTGCGCTTAATATTCACAGACACTATATCGCGTTTTGATGTAAGTGTACTGACCTACTTTTTATTTATTCATCCCACATTGGGCTATTTCCGTGACTTTATACAGTAAATTCCATCTTTATAAAAGGATTCTGCGATTCCGTCTACATTTTCCACATCGCGGAAATCATGGAGCCCTAGTTATGCCATTGTGACAATGAATATAAACGTCAAAATGAATATAACTTTACAGAGAAAAGGTTAGTAAGCTAAATTTCACACTAAAATAATATTTACACATATTGTTTGTTATTGTGTGAAACAGTATTTTAATATTTAAGAATTTACGCTATTTACTTCCACTGTACAGCAAGTACCTCACTGTGACCCAGACTTTTAAAAGTTGACAAGTTGACATCAGTACCACTGGAAATTATGCACAGTTCCTAATCGGATTGACTCCGATTGACTTCCTCTTGTTTACATGATAAGTTGTAATGCTAATGATGATGTATTGTGATTCTGTGAAGTCATTTTCCATCATGCTTTGTCTATGGTGGTCACAGCCTAATTGTGGTTTGTGACATTAACACAGAAAGAGACAGTGGTACATCAGTATCTAAGCAACAAGAGCCCTCGCTGTATTCCTCATGTCCTGGTGTGATGCTCATGTTCTGTGTGCGCGTGTATCTGCGGGCTCTGATGCGTGTGGAAATCATAGGGTGTTTACATGTTCTTGAGGAGGAGTTAGTCAGGGGACCATGAACCCAAGCATCCCGGTCTCACACGTGTGGCCAAGTCATTTTTGTGAGAAAAGGTCAAACAGTGATGTACAGCATAAGTCATTTCTTGACAAGGTTCCAGTTTAAAATGTGTGCTAATAATAAATAAATATGGCTTTTTTCTGTTTTACCTTTTCAGATTGTCCTTTTTATAACCTTGCCTGACATATGAAATAAGTCTAAAAATCAGGTTTTTTTAAAGGGATAGTTCACCTAAAAATGAAAATTCTGTTATTAATTACTCACTCTCATGTCGTTCCGAACCTGTAAGACCTTCGTTAATCTTCAAAACACAAATTAAGATATTTTTGATAAAATCCGAGAGCTTCCTGACCTTGCAAAGACAGAAACACAACTGCATAAAATTAAGGTTGAGCCACTGATGTCACATGGACTATTTTAATGATGTTCTTACTACCTTTCTGGGCCTTGACCATGTCAGTTGCGTTGCTGTCTATGCAGGTTTTTTTACTGAATGAGTGATACTTTGCAAATAAGTATATAGGAAGTTATACTGAGAATTTAACAACTCTTTTGTTGCTCCCAGGGTTTGGGAGAGGAGGTACTCCCATCTCCATGGCCTATACTCTGGCCTCGGGCCCCGACGCGGGTCCTGCCATTGGGCCCCACTGCGTCACAAAGGTAGAGCTCTCCGTCTGTGGCTCCAACCTGCTGGACCGCGACGTGGCGTCCAAGTCTGACCCCTTCTGTGTTCTTTTCCATGATGTGGATGGCAACTGGGTGGAGGTAAGAAGTGATAAAAAGTGTTCACTTTCCACCTTACCTTCACAGATTAGTGGAGTTATTGTGCATAACACAGGTTAGTGATCGTTAGAGATAGAATGGAGAAAGCAGACTGAAGATGGAATTGGGATTGTAAAAAAAACAGATATGTAGAGATATCTTTGAGGATAAAAAGCACAAGCTGCAAACATAGAAATCTAAAATAGCTTGTATGTAGGAAGCAAAATCTGAGGAAAACAGGTTTTAATCTCTTTGTACGCCGAATAAAAAAATGAACCGAGGATCAAAATAGGTTGAGGTGCGAGCACACACGTGTCTGTACAGTCTCTATGGGACTGTGCCCTCATCGGTCCAATCATCACAGGCCAGTGCTGCTGGTCAGTAGGGCAAGCCGGCACATGAAATCACTCTTCCACAGCACACTGTAACCATGGAAACACCAAGGGACAAACAAAGGAATGTGTTTGTAGTATAAAAATGCATGGTTAAATGCATTTTAGAACATGATGTGTTTAGGAATTCAGAACGCTCAGATTCTGCTCAAGCTCGTATTCATGTTCTCATGATCTTACACCAGTATGGTAGTGATTGTGAGTAATGCAAAGTAATCTCATTCTTATTACTGTAATTATTAATAATGTATTAAATATATTTCTGTGTATCCATGTTTTTCTTCAACATGGAATTAAGTCTATGAATGAGACTTCCAGTTCATGTTCCGCTACTTTGTGCAGTAAACGGTAAAACTGTTTGCACTTCAAACCAGTGTTCATAATTAAGATAATGCATTAAACTAATATGTTAAGACACAGCGGTTTGCAATATCAAACAGTAAATTGAGCTGCTTTGTACAGCTAAAAATAGCTGGATGTGGATGAGACAGGAAGCCAGACCCATAAAATTTACAAATGGCTGTGCCTGCTCTTACGGTAAAGAAAGAGGTGGATAAAGATTTAGTGTTGTGATACCTTTCATTTGTGATACCTTGAAGTTATGCTTTTTCATAATTTATTACACTAATATTTTATTACTTTATTACAGTAATAAGAACATATTGAGCAATACAAATTAGAAAAGGACAAAAAAAACTACAAATGATGCGTTCAGTGGTACTGTAATTGTACGGTAACATTTATGCATTTAACAACACAAGTTGTTGAGCTGACAAAATGCCTTTCCCAAAAAAAAATTAATTAATTAAACAAACTTGTTTGTGAAAAATTGCAAAAGTTATGTAATTTTGGACCTTCATACAATGTATGGTATGTTAAACACTGTAACTGTAACAGCCTCATTTTCATCCACATTAAATTCAGTTTGGTGTCTAACCTGACAGGAACCTATAAAACTTTATGAATTTGTGCCATAAAGATAATGCTACAATGCCAAATAATCATTATTTTCCTAATAATATGCTTTATTTTTAAGCAAAAAATAATTTCTGATTTATTTACTCGATTTGATTTTACGGCAAGATGTGGCTTGAGAGTATTAGTAAGTTAATATGCCAGTGTGGTATATTAAGCTATCTATTAGCTTAAAGGAGACATTGGATGAAAAATTCACTTGTTTGCATGGTGTTGGCATATAAATGTCTGAGCAGTTTGTGTACACAATCACCTACAATGATAAAAATCCATTCACTCATTTTTTTGAATTTCCAAAAAGCCTAAACAGTCTCAATTATCAAGCCGTTTTGATTTTCTGAACAGTATGATGTCATATTGCTCAGGCCCCGCCCACAACCGCTGCTGGACTGTCCTATATTTGTATATTCCCGCCCTCAGCCAGTACGCCGTCCGCCATTTTCTCCACGCTCGAGCAGCTGTAATGAAAACAATGTCTTGTAAGCAATGCGGGTGTTTTGTAGTTGTATGTAAAAGTGAACATAAGAGTCTTCATTTTCTCCCACATCAGAGCCACTGAGGACGCAGTAGATTAGTTTTGGTTTCGATGGTAACATGCCACCGAATAAACAAAAAACGGGTGAAGTGAGCAGTAGCTCATTATCATTTAAAGAGACATGCACAGAAACGGCTCGCTGTGAACAGAGCTGTTTTTGACAAGGTAAAAAGGGTGTTGTTTTATATGACCATTGAGGAATTTTAACTGAAGTATTCAGCAGACATTTCATGAAGACCCCAAAGAGTCAACTTTTGTAAAATGAGCATCCTATGTCCCCTTTAACTTTTACAGTTTCACTTTTTGTTTTATTTGCTAAAGTTATATTGCATTTACTTTGTATTACACTACTAAAAGACAAATGAGTGCAGGAAGTTGCACCATGAGTGCTGTAAATCCTGTTAATCACGTCCTCTGTTTGTATCTAATTTCAGCTGGCTCGAACAGAGACTGCTGTGAACAACCTGAATCCAGTATTTGGTGTGAAATTCCAAGTAGATTATCACTTTGAAGAGGTCCAGAAACTGAAGTTTGCCATGTTTGATGAGGACAAATGCAGCTCCCAGCTTTACGAACACGACTTTCTGGGCGAGTTCACCTGCACGCTGGGAGTGGTACAGTAGAACTCTTTTTTTTTATTTTACCTGCTCTCAGATCAATCTGCTGTATTCTTTTTCACATCACTGTAATTAGATAATCTTAAGTAATTAACACTTTTATTATCTTAGTTATGATAAATTAGCTGTCCGTATCACCTCTACTCGTGCATTTAAAGGGCCATCTGTTCTGTTTCAGATTGTGTCAAATAAGAAGCTACATCGACCACTGATTCTGGCTAATGGCAAGCCAGCAGGGAAGGGGGCCATCACAGTAAGACACCACATAATACACTATAACAGACATATGCATTGATGGATGTACTAGAGCATCATGATATGCCCCGCTTGGTCTAGATAACAGCCCAGGAGTTATCAGACAACAGAATAATCACCCTAACCATGTGTGGGAGGAAGCTGGATAAAAAGGTGAGTTAAGAGGTTGTGAAAACCATTCAAGCATTTTCAAAAGCGCTTAGTGATAGAGAATGATGTTTTTGTTTGTGCCTGTTTTTTAGGACTTTTTTGGCAAATCAGATCCCTATTTAGAATTCCACAAACAAGGGGATGATGGGAAATGGATGATGGTTCACAGAACAGAGGTGAGATGATAAACAGAAACTATTTTGCTGATATTCTCATGTATGTACACTTCTGTTCCTACGGTTTTATCAGCTGTTAAGCTTGTGTTTCAGGCTGTATTCATTGATTTAATGAAGATCAGGACAGGGAATAATAACCATTTGTGTGTGTGACTTCAGGTCATTAAGAACACTTTGGATCCTGTATGGAAGCCTTTCACAGTGCCTCTAATCTCACTTTGTAATGGAGATGTGGACAGAAACATCAAGGTGTGCGTCTATATCTATGTGTGTGAAGATTCCCAGTAGAATTTCGTCTAGGTCATTTAATATAAACATATTCATGAAATAAAAATGCCAAAAAAGGATTTGTAGCTTTACAAATTAGTTTATTATTTTAGGTGAAAAAAAATATTTGTCATTGGTAAAATATTGTTTCAAATCATGTTTACTACAATTCAAAATAAGATTTTTAATAAAAAATCTGAATGCTTTATTCAACAAAAATGCATCAAATTAATAATGTAAAGACATTTATAATGCTACAAAATAATTCTAAATTCTAAAAGATTATTCTATTCTAACTCTTCTAAATTCTAAAAGATTTCATTCTAAATTCTAAATCTAAGACAGCACAACTGTTTACAACATTTATAAAAATTAGAAATGTTTCTTGAGCACCAAATCAACATATTAGAATGATTTTTGAGGAATCATGTGACCCTGAAGACTGGAGTAATAGCTGCTGAAAAATAAGCTTTGCCTTCATATAAATATAAATTACATTTTGGAATATATTAAAATTAGTGCTGTTCAAACGATTAATCGGATCCAAAATAAAAGTTTTTGCTTATATATGTGTGTGTACTGTGTATATTTATTATGTATATATATAAAATACACACATACAGTATATATTTTGAAAATATTTACATGTATTTACATGTATATATTTATAATAACATTCACATCATTTATATTATATATAAATATATTTAATGTATAAACATAACGTTTTCTTAAATATATACATGCGTGTGTGTATTTATATATACATAATAAATAAACATATTAAACATACATCTATTATGTACACAAAAACTGCGATTAATCATGATTTATTGTTGACCAGCTCTAATTAAAAAAGAAAACAGTAGATTAAAATTGTTAAAATAATTCACTCTAATACAGTTTGATCAAATAAATGCATTCTTCTAAAGCAAAAACTTTTACATGGTAGTGTTCACGTCCAATCAGGTTGCAGCTTCTAAAGATCTAAAGATTCTAAAGATGCTATTTTTCATAAAACAAAAATTCAAACTCTTTCAAGCTAAACAAAAACTGTATCATTACTTTACTCCATCTTACACCTATTTAAGAACTACTACTAACTTAAGCTTTGATTTTTCTTTTACTCATATCTCATCTCCTCCTGATGACCCAGAATGAATTCTAGGTTTATCAGGTTTATCATAATGAAGTTTATCAGCATCCATTTCCTTTAACATGTTCATACATGCCACAAATCACATTAAACATGTGATGTCACAGGTGCTGTGCTACGATTACGACAACGACGGAGGTCACGACTTCATCGGCGAGTTTCAGACGAGCGTTAACAAGATGAGCGAAGCGCAGAACGGAGTGGAGGTGGGCTTGCCTTCAATTAACACTGTAGAGATTCATAATTTCCAGAAACTAGGAACTAAATGCGTGAAGTAAAGCTTGGCTCGCACTAATGCCTGCCACTCTTGCGCCAGAATACTATGTGAGTACTAGCTATGCCTCATTATCTGGCATAATGAAGCCGAGAATTAGTGAGTGAGAGAGGGAGAGAGACAGAGAGAGAAAGAGAAAAGAGGTGGGAGGGAGAAACAGAGAGAGAGTAACTGGCTCTTTTGAGATGCAAATCGCTCTTATTTTACCGCTGCCTTGTTTACCAGAACAGGCATTGTGTGTCGCCAGTCACACTTAGGCAGAACATGTGTCAATGCTCTCCTGCTGAAAGAGTTAGTGTACTAATAAACGCCCTTTCGCTCCTTTTCAGGTGCTGACATTCTGTTGCACAGCCTTAGCTAGGAGATGTATTTGTGCCGTGTTGTAAATGAATCGAGCTCCCGCTGTGATTGTCACCCCTTTTGTGTTCACATTTCACTCCAATGCTCACACTAGAATGCACAGATGATGCTGATACTTGTATCTTTTTATATTTGTCTATAGACAGTGTTGCGAATTTGCTTAAAGGAATAGCTCACCCAAAAATGAAAATTCTGTCATTAATTACTCACCCTCATGTCGTTCCAAACCCGTAAGACCTTTGCTCATCTTCTGAACACAAATTAATATATTTTTGACGAAATCTGACCCAGAATAGACCGTAAAATAACTATTACGTTCAGGCCCAGAATGGTAGTAAGGACATCCTTAAAATAGTGTCCTTAAAATGTGACATCAGTGGTTCAACTGTAATTTTATGGAGTTGCGAAAATACTTTTTGTGTGCAAAGAAAACAAAAATAATGGCGTTATTCAATTATTATTATAAAAATGTCATTAATTGTTCAATAACACAGTGTTCTCTGTTTACAGGTTGAGTTTGAATGCATTAATCCTAAAAAACAGAAGAAAAAGAGCTACAAAAACTCTGGGGTCATAATACTGAAGTCATGCAAGGTAAGGAAATAAAACAAGAAATGGTGACACATTTACATTCTGCATACACATTAAAGCACCTTCCATGTTCCGGGCTTATTTAATTAAATTTATATTACAAATAAAAGGCCTTTAATTGTGGCTTTGCCGTAAGGACAGATTAGTTTAATAGTGCTAAAGCCCTTTTAAATAGCGTGTATTAATATCAGCACAAAACACCTGTCACTCCTGCACCGTCACTATTTAATCACCTCTACTGATGGATTTAGGCATTAAAAAACAACATGACTCAGTTATTCTCACTGAATCTCACATTAACAACCATTTTACAATCTTTAGCTTGGAATATATAAAGGTGGTTATGTGATCTGTCTGTGTGAATATAAAATGTTGTTCCTTTGTTAGATTGCGAGAGACTACTCCTTTCTGGACTACATTCTGGGCGGCTGTCAGCTCATGTTTACTGTGAGTATGATAACGTCACCTCTGGAATTGAATGTCTGTTTTTTTTGTCAGTGATTTGAGGGTAGGAGGGTTCGTGCATGCAAAATGCAAAAACATCATTTGTATGCAGATGATTTTGAAATATATTCTGTCACTGAGAAAGATTTGTGAAACCATCAGATTTGAATGGCTTACATCATTGAATATTGCGCAAATGATGGTTAAAGTCAAATTTGTTCAATCCGCTACTCTAAAAGCTTTCTTTCCGTACGCTGTCCAGTTGAGCAGGCTCTATATATGGTTCCTTTATGTGACTCAATTGCCTTCACCAGTGTGATTGGTAAGAAATGATACAGAAAGTGAGTGAAATTCACAGGTTGCTATAGTTACAGTGTGCTGCAGTGTAGAGGTTCATGTCTCTCATTTGAAACTAAAGACAGAGAGACACAGGGATGCAAAAAAGAGAGAGGGAGAGAGAGCGAGAGAAGCTGTGTGAACAAAGGAAAGTGATTTTGGTATCTTGTTTGCATGATGCCACCTTATGATGCACGTATGTTTGTTGCCAGCTGATGAAGGATTCATTTATCCAAAAATAGCATTTATTCAATCTCATGTTGTTCTAAATCTGTTTTTTGTCTTTTGCAACAAACAAGAAATTTTGAAGATTGTTGTCCATGCTCTTTTCTATTCAGTAAACAGGAACTGGTCATTTTTGGTTTGAAAAGGAAGCCTATGAATCATAAAAGTATCCTAACAGTGGTCCGTATAACCGTTATTCTCTTCTGAAGCCGTAAGAGTTTTCTTCAAGTGAGTTGTTAACTGCTGTGAGTGGATAATTGAGTCATTGAGTTGAACTGGATTAGTTTGATTCATGAATGAATCATTCAGAATCATTCAACTTTAATGAACTGATTCACTTAAAACTTGACTCAGAAGAATGATTCATTCATTAATCTGATATCACCACTTTTCGAGTGAATAAATGATGTTAGATGTTTCATTTTTAGGTGCCCTTTAAGCTTGACAGTCTTTAACACTGGAAAATATCTGAATTTTTTCAGCATGTACACTACCAGTCAAAAGTTTTTGAACAGTAAGATTTTAAATGTTTTTAAAGAAGTTTCTTCTGCTCACCAAGGCTGCAATTATTTAATCCAAAGTACAGCAAAAACTGACAAAATGTTGACATTTTTTTACCATTTAAAATAGTTTTTTATTTAAATGTATTTTAAAATGTAATTTATTCCTGCGATTTCAAAGCTGAATTTTTAGCATCATTACTCCAGTCACATGATGCTTCAGAAATCATTCTAATATTCTGATTTGCTGCTGAGAAAACATTTAATATTATTATTATTATTTTGAAAACAGCTGAGTAGAATTTTGTCAGGTTTCTTTGATGAGTAGAAAGTTCGGAAGAACGGCATTTATCTGAAATAGAAATGTTTTGGAACATTATACATGTCTTTATTATCACTTTTGATCAATTTGAAGCTTCCTTCAAAAAAAAAAAATAGATCAACAGTTTTAAATATTAATATTAATAATAATAAAAAAATGTTTCTTGAACAGCAAATCAGCATATTAGAATGATTTCTAAGGAAAATTTGCTGAAAATTTTGCTTTGATCACATAAAATAAATTGCATTTTAAACTACATAGAAAGCAGATAATTTAGGAAACATATTTCAAAATATTACTGCTTTTGCTGTATTTTGGATCAAATAAATGCAGTCTTGGTGAGCAGAAGAGAACTGAATTGAAGAGAATTACTGTTCAAAAACTTTTGACTGGTAGTGTAGTCACAGCGTAGATTCATGGTTTAGGTCATTTACTTTTGCTTTCCTGCTTTCACTCCACCTGTCTTAGAAGATCCAGTGTGCTGGTAGCTCTTCTTCAGCTGTGATCTCAGTTCTCAGTCTTCATGCATCTTCAGTACAGCTGTTTACCAAAAGCTCACAGCATCTTTATAAAGCCAGTTGAGCTCAGGGTTCAACAGTAGGCAAAGAGACTCATGAATGCAGCATTCAGAAGAAATGCTTTTTCTTTGTATTGAAAGGGCTTTTAGGATTTTTCATCACTGTAGCAAAGGACATTGCAAACGTCTGGAGAAGAGAATTGGGCAAGGTGTGTAGGTTATTTCATTTTAAATTAAAAACCCTTGTGTTATCTCCTTTTAAACTGTACTTCTTAAAGAAACGGTTTACATAAAATGAAAATCCCGTTATCATTTATAGTGCCATGGTGGAGGAAAAAGCAAAATATCTCCTTATTGGTTCAACAGAAAAATTACGATGACAGAATTTTAATTTATAGCTAAACTCTCTTTAATACAGTGTGAGGGCCGTAGTGTATATTCCACGACTACATATTTATCTACTGCAAAGCAGATGCTCTCACTAAGAAACAGTTGTAACAATCACTCCAGAGAAAATATAGTAGACATCACTTCGGTTTATACTCATGCGCTAAACTTCACAGCTCGGTCACCCGGAGGCCATGACGGGCAATGTGAGGATGACTACAATAAAGGGCACCCTCATTCTGTCACCTCCTATTCCCCTCGTCCCATCATTTCCACCCTCTTCCCTTTCCTTCCCCATCATTAATCTGTTCTCAGCCTCAGGGGGAGTGATCATCCAGTGTTTAGGTGTGCTCTAGCAAGTGTGAAGGTTAGACACAGGTCTCCCTGCATTGGTAAACACGTTTTGTTGTAAGGATGTAGTCGGAGAACATGTCTCCTAGTTCACAACTGCCATAGGACAGAGCTATCAGATCACAGCTTGAGCGGATCTGACGGTTCAACCTCCCTGGGTGTTAACAACATCGCCTTCAGCTATGAGCTTTGATGCCCCACTAACTGAGGGAAAAGCTTATGAAATGCATCGTACTAACAGCTGCTTGTATTTTTTTATACACCAGTCCAATTGGCACGCATTAGCGTATTACATTGTGAATGTGTGTTTCTCCAGGTTGGCATCGATTTCACAGCGTCCAATGGCAACCCCAGGGAGCCGTCGTCTCTGCATTATATCAACCCAATGGGCAGCAACGAATATCTGTCCGCCATCTGGGCTGTAGGCCAGATCATCCAAGACTATGACACGTATGTAACAGCGTTTTTAATAAAAACACAACTTAAAGGTCTGCATATGGCCACAAAAGCAGTGTCTGATAAAATCACACTCCTTCTTATTCACACTTCATGTCCACAGGGACAAAATGTTTCCTGCACTTGGATTTGGGGCTCAACTCCCACCCGACTGGAAGGTGAGAAAAGCATCCGTAACTGCGTGCATTTGTGTCCACGTAAATTTATTTTGGTATGTTTATTTTTGTGCATCTCATACTAGTTGAAACAATCAAATGGAACTGAATGTAAAAGGCTGCTAAAGCGTTCGGAAGTGTGAAATGAAAACGAGAATTTGAAGTGCAAGACAGAGAAGAGGCAGATAAAGAAAATGAATAATACTCACATATCCCAATGATTATGCAACTGTCATCCCATCTGCGTTGCCATGGCGCTGGAGTGAATACAAGGAAGTCTGAGGGGGGGATTTCACAAGGAAAGAATTGCACCCGCCGATAGCCCTGTTTTTTGCATGCATTGCGTTTCTTTTAGCACTTATCTGTGCCACTTGTTATATATGCCCAGTTATAGTGTTCTTCTTTGTCTTCTCTATCAAATTATACACAAACATCTTAAAGGAGACCTATTATACCCCTTTTTGCAGTCTCGGCTGTCCCCAGAATGTGGCTGTGAAGTTTCAGCTGCAATATCCCACAGATCATTTACTATAGGTTTTTGAAAATTCCTATTTTAAGTGGAAACACGCTGTTTTCGCGCATGTCTCTTTAAAAGCAAATGAGCTGCTGCTCCCCACCCCCTTTTCCAGAATAGGGATGTGCCTTTAAAGCTTGTACCTCGAATACTCTGCTAAAAAAACATCAGTTTGGTTTTGATTATCATGTCTAGTGTTTAAAGCCATATTAGTTTAAACTTCAAATTTTCTTAGCGCACAGAAAGCGGCTCTCATGCGGCATGTTAGTACTAAACTAAGCTCTCTTTCATGTCTTATTGCGCTTAAACTGTCAAATACACACAAGTTTATGTTAAATACACACTCCGGCGTAATAATCAAGGAACTTTGGTAACCAACGTGACCACCTGCTTGCACAGGGAGACTATTTTCAGGCACTGCGTTATATCATTGCGCCTGCTGCACCCATGGTACGGCAGAAAAGTTCCTTGATTATTACGCCGGAATGAGAGTATAGTTCATAGCCATATTGGCCTAGAAAACCGCAACTTTTTTACACAATGTAACTACAGAGTCAAGTTTTAAATAGGAAAAATATCCAAACTCTTTGGTCATTTTTGAGCGAGATGCTAACGATCTAATCAGATCCAGTGATCTATGCTAAGCTATGCTAAAAGTGCTACCACCAGACCCGGAGATCAGCTGAATGGATTCGAAAATGGTAAAACTCAACTGTTAACTCTAGGGGAGTTGAACCTATTGTCGAAAACATTTATGACGTCAAAGGATTCATTTTTTAAATAAATGGTGTTCAAATTTTCTACAAATCAAAGAAACCTGGGAAAATGCATCACAGATTCTACAAGAAATTAAACAGCACAGCTGTTTTCAACATTAATAATACAAAATATTTCCTGGGCACCAAACCAGACCCCAAACTTTTAAACAGTAGTACGTGTCATAAATATATTAAATGTCACGAACACCATCTGGAGTGCCATTGATGCTCATTAAAAATGTATTAGCGCTGTTTTTGTTGTTTTTTTAGCTTTAGTGTTATTGTTCTTTTTTCTATTTATATTCCAGGTATCCCATGAATTCGCGATCAACTTTAACCCCACCAACCCTTTCTGCTCAGGTGAGGCTCAAAAACATTTTCCCTAGCATCCACAGATAAAGTTAAGTTAGTATTTATGAATGTGTTTTATGTGCATGCAGGTGTGGAGGGGATCATTCAAGCTTATTCCAACTGCCTGCCTCACATCCGCTTCTATGGACCAACCAACTTCGCCCCCATCATCAACCACGTGGCCCGCTTTGCTACCCAGGCCCTCCAACAGGACACTGCAGCAGTAAGTTCCTGAACATTCAAGATGAACCCTGTTGAGAAAAACCAGCATATGCTGGTTATGTATGTTTTGAAGCATTGCAGCTGGTTTAAGCTGGTCCTTAGTTGGTCATGACCAGCCAAGGACCAACTAAGGACCAGCTGAAACCAGCTGCCATGCTTCAAAACAGACCTAACCAGCATATGCTGTTTTTTTTCAACAGGGACCATGGGTTTTCTTGAGGAAAAGTAGGAAGGAAGTCTAGTTTGTTAATCTAATCTTGCACTAGGAACAGTCCAATGCTTGGGATAGTAAGCCAGACCTGTTTCAGAAGTACATTTAGCTTGTATGATAGCTTGTACACTGATAAATTGATGGATTTAGAAGATAACTGAAACGCTTGCCATCTGTTGGCCATGGCAGTATCACATCTGAAGCTAAAGCACTTTGGAAGTCCCTCTGGATGAGAGCATCTGCTAAATGTTTTAAATGCAAAAGCAAACGAGCGTCTCATGCATTTTGCCTCGTGTCACTATTTAGCAGTTTAACAGTTAGCGGCCACTCATTAAATGGACATAAAGGCTCATCCTCAAGTTACAGACTGATGTGTGTGTCTCAGCTCAATGCTAAACAAGAAGTCTTCATTTAAAAGCCTTATTAGTCATATCACATCCTATTACTTTTGTCAACTTGGTCTTTAAGACTAAGAGGAAAGGCTGGAGTGGATCCACACCCACATTGCTTGCGCAAATCTCTCCGCTGAGGGAAGAACAGTATCACTCTGTGTTTCCCTCAGACGTTGAGTGGAAACTGTAAAAGCTTCTCGGTTTCCTAGATATGTGTAATATTTGAGCGAGGCACATGCGGGGCTCACTCTCTTCCGTGATAGCACAATGTGTCTGTGTTTCATCAGGCAGGGTGTTCCTGCAGCTTTCCACTTGTGAAGTTTAGCTCGCTCTGTTAACTTCCTGTTGAAAATTTGCTTTTAAAAAAGCATGCTAAACTGTAGCTCTAAGTGCCTGTTGGCTGTAGCTAATTCTAAGATAGCAATTTTGAATTAATTGTTAACCTAATCAACCGTCGACCAATTTCTTTCTTTCTGAAATGTTTTAAATTCAAATACTTTGAATTTTCTCTCACTTTATTTGTGGCAGAGACACTTTCACTATTAAAATGACTGTTTGCTTCATTGTATTCAAGGTGAAGTACATTCAATATTCTGTCATCATCATTTACTCCCCCTCATGTTGATCCAAAATGATACGACTTCTTTCTTTTGGGAGCACAAAAGGAGAAGTAAAACTGATTGTACTGGCTGTTTTTTTTTCAATACAGTGAAATAAAGGGGGTGGCTAGTGTCAAGTTCAAACCATGTACCATAGAAGTCCCTTAAAAATAATCTATATGTGCTGTAGTTTTTGATGCCATAATACCTTTGTGGGAGGAAAACAATTTTAGAAACGCAAACCTACCATCTCAGCACTCAAATCTTACATTCATTACAGTACCGTTCAAAAGTTTGGAATCATATTGATGAAAAGTGACAGTAAAGATGTTTTTTTTAAATAAACACTGTTGTTTTGAACATTCTATTCATCGAAGAATTCTGGAAATAAATGTATCAGTTTCCACAACAAGCCTGTGCTACTAAATAAAAAATAAAAAAGGTCATTTTAATCTTGCAATTCTGACTTGTGAGTTATATGGTCAGAACTGCTAGATATAAAGTCAGAATTGTGGGGAAGAAAAAAAAAAACTACAGAATTGTGAGATACAAACTCACATTTGTGAGAGAAAAAGAATTAGGAGTTTTTATCTTGCAATTCTGACTTTATTTCATGCAATTGTAAGATGGTACCATGCAATTCTGAGAAAAAAAGTCAGAATTGTGAGTTTATATCTTGGAATTCTGACTTTCGAACTCGCAATTGCGAGTATATAATACAACTCTGACTTTATATCTCATTTGCGAGTTTAAAATCACGAAATTATGAGAAACAAAGTCATAATTGCAAGTTTTTATCTTGTTATCCTGACTTTTTACCTCGTAATTGTGAGCTTGTATCATGTAATTCTGAGAAAAAAAGTCAGAATTGTGAGTTTATATCTTGCAATTCTTACTTTATAACTCACAATTGCAAGTTTATATAATGCAATTCGGACTTTTTCTCGCAATTGTGAGTTTATATCACTCAATTCTGAGAAAAAAGTCAGAACTGTGAGTTTATATCTTGCAATTCTGACTTTATAACTCACAATTGCGAGTATGTCATGCAATTCTGACTTTATAACTCGCAATTATGACTTTATATCACAAAATTCTGAGAGGAACAAGTCAGAATTGGGAGTTTTTGTCTTGTAATTCTGACTTTTCTCTCACAATTGTGAGTTTGTTGTTATTTAAAATTTTAATAGTTCACAAATATTACTGTTTTAACTATTTTTGATCAGATGAATGCAGCCTTGGTGAGCATATGAGGCTTCTTCCAAAACAATCTGACTCCAAAATTTTGAACAGTGTTAAAAAAAGCAGCCAGGTCATCTCTTTTTGTGTTGTACAAAAGAAAGTAATTGAGAAAATAATGACAGCACATTCAATTTGAGTGAACTGGAACTACTGGTTTCCAGATAGTTTCATCTTTAAATGACATTTTTCTGCATTTGTATGCATAGACAAGTTGTGTACAGTCATGGACAAAAATATCAGCACCCTTGCAATTCTGTCAGAAAATGAAACCCTTCTTTCAGAAAGTTGTTGGAGTTGCAAATGTTTTGGTACTTACATGTTTATTTTTTTTGTTTGCATTGGAACACCACCAAAAAACAAAAGAACCCAACAAATGCACTGGACAAAATTATTGGCACCTTTAACTTAATATTTGGTAGCACCCCCTTTGGAAAAATAGCTGAAATCAATCGCTTCCTGTAACCATGAATGAGTATCTTACACCTCTCTACTGGAATTTTGGACCACTCTTCTTTTGTAAACTGCTCCAGGTCATTCAGATTCGAAGGATGCCTTCTCTCGACTGTTGTTTTGAGATCTCTCCACAGGTGTTCTATGGGATTCAGATCTGGACTCATTGCTGGTCATTTCAGAATTCTCCAGAGCTTTGTTTGTAGTCATTTCTAAATGCTTTTTGATGTGTGTTTTGGGTCATTGTCCTCCTGGAAGACCTGTAACCTCCGGTGGAGATGCGGCGTTCTGACACTGGCCACTACGTTGTGCCCCAAAATTCTTTGGTAACCCCAAAACATCTTTGAACCTCCACCATGTTTGACTGTAGGGACTGTGTTCTTTTCTTTGAAGGCCTCATTTCTTTTTCTGTAAACAGTGCCATGATGTCCTGTACCAAAAAGCTCCACTTTTGTCTCATCTGTCCACAGTACACTCTCCCAGAAGGATTGTGGGTTTGTCAAATAAATTTTGGCAAACTCTAGTCTTGCTTTTTTATGCCTTTGTGTCAGCAGTGGTGTCCTCCCGGGTCTCCTCCCGGGTCCCTTTTCATTCAGATGGCGACTGATAGTGCGAGCTGACACTGTTGTACCCTGTGTCTGCAGATCAGCTTGAATTTGTTTGAAAGTTAATCGGGGTTCTTTATCCACCAATTTTTCATTAATTTTGCTCTTCCGTCCACGTCCAGGGAGGTTAGCTACAGTGCCATGGGCTATAAACCTGTAAACAGTGGACACAGGAACAAGATCTCTGGAGATGGACTTGTAGCTTTGAGATTGTCCATGTTTTTCCACAATTTTTTCTCTCAAATCCACAGACAACTCTTTACACTTCTTTCTTT
>JAHKKF010480574.1:0-14062 GCA_019740295.1 Labeo calbasu | reverse complement strand
TCGTTTTTTTCCCATGGAGGAAAATCTTTGCCTCCATTGCCACAATAATACTGTATATATAATATATATATATATATATATAAATATATTATATAATATATAATATATAATATATAATATATATGACGTACTATATACACGACCATTTGGTAGTTTGGAGCTGGTAGGATCTGTTTTTTAAAGAAATCTCTTATGCTAATTTGAATTACATTGAAAAATACAATATTTATTTATTTATTATACTGAAATATTATTAAAATTCAAAATAACTGTTGTCTATTTTAATATAATTTAAAATTCCTGTCATGCAAAGCTGATTTTTTAGCATGATTACTCCAATCTTTATTTTGATATTCTTCCAATATTCTGATTTGGTGGTCAGAAAACATTTCTTCTATATACATATATAAATATATACACATACATACACTGCTGCTCTAAAGTTTGGGATCAGTAAGACTTGGAATGTTTTTTTAAGACGTCTCTTATGCTCATCAAAGCTGCATTTATTTGTTCAAAAATACAGGAAAAAAACAGTAATATTGCAAAATGTTATTACAATATAGAATAATGGTCTTTATTTTAATATACTTTCAAATATAATTTATTCCTATGATGCAAAGCTAATTTTTCATCAGCTGTTACTCCACGGGATCCTTCAGAAATCATTCTAATATGCTGATTTATTATTACAAGTATCAATGTTGGAAACAGCTGTGATTAAAAAAAAAAAAAAAAAAAAAAAAAAAAAAAAAATCGCAATTACCTTTTTTATTTTTTATTTTGTGTCAGAAACGGGTTTCCATAGTGTAAAGAACATGAGTCAAACTGTTAGGTATAAACCGGATGAGAATATTCACTTTTGGGTGAACTGTTTCTTTGGCTTTTAGTTTGAATATGTTAGCCTTAAAGGGGGTCATCGGATGCCCATTTTCCACAAGTTGATATGACTCTTTAGGGTCTTGATGAAAAGTCTATAATATACTTTGGTTAAAAATTCTCAATGGTTGTGTAAAACAACACCCTTTTTACCTTGTCAAAATCAGCTCTGCAAAAATCATCCCGTTCTGGTCAAGTTTGCTTTAAATGTTAATGAGCTTTGCTCACCCCGCCCCTCACTTCTCTCCATGGAGTGACAAGCCTGTTTACTTTAGCCACATTTAGCCGTGTTTAGCCGCTAAACTTGCTAAGTAGCACATTATTAGGAAAGGTAATTGCAAAGATTCATAAAAAAACACTTATACTCACTTCTGCTGTAAGTGAAGTTGGATCACGAATGATTCTCGCAAACATAGACGAATATCTGTAGATCGGGAGGCGCATTCCCTTCACAAACAAATGTAATCCACTGCATCTTCAGCAGCTCAGATGTCCGGAGTAAATGACGACCACCATGTTCATTATTACATTTAGCAACACCTCAATCACTCAGTCGGAGATATTCTTGTCTAACTTACATCCCCGCTCCGGCATCGAAACAATGGAGGTCAGACTGTGTCAGCTGATCTGAGGTAAGACGCTCATGTCAATCAACTATCATGGGAGCAGTCTCTGTGGGTGTAACGCCACACCGAAAGGCATCTGAGAATGGCTCGATTTGAAAAAAGGGATATTATTTTTACAGAGGGATAGGGAACAATTCAGACAGCGTAAATAGGCGAATGAAGTTGATGCCGGGGGAGACCACAAAACATACTGGACCCATTTGAATTCTACACAGAATGCTATTTTATATGTTGATAATGTAATATGGATGAGATTGTGGCTGTCATAAGCTGTCAAATACGGCTTTACACAGCTCACCAGCTCTGGTCTAAGCTTTGATATAAACAAAACGCTACTGGCTATGTAAAAAAGGGGGCGGGACTGCTGGATATGTCCCACCCTGTCTTCCTGTTTCAGTTGAAGTTACGTCAATACACAGAATAACGCTGTGTGTTTCAAAGCACTTCAGTGGATCTTTAAATGTTTTTCTTGTGAACTCACTGGTGAATGAATTAAAGCTTTTGAACGCCTAAACTTTATCTTTACCAGCCTGAAGCATTAACCACTAGGTTACACCATCTCCTACTAAGTAATACAGAACTGCAGTACAGCAGACTAACAAAACTAAACACTGAGATGCAAAATTTACCTTAGCAGGATCAGCCTCGGCGACGGCAGCGGCAGTGTCCAGCGCTAACCTGCAGAGATCCCCATGACTGCTAACGATAACATGGGACACCAGGAGACAAACCGTATCTGGGACGTGTTCACAGACAGAGAGTGATGACTGCAGGGAGTAAAGCCATTCCACGGAAGACATGGAGTCTATGGAAATTCGATGTAGGACGCTGGTAGCCATTTGAAGCTCACTGTACCAAGTGCTGAGAGGCAAACTCAGCTGTGTGGAGTCCTGTAGAGGCAAATGCCAAATGTCACACATTACTTTGAAAATCTTCTTTGAATGGGTGTATGATTATTAATGGTACCTCTTTTCGATCTGAGGGCTCTCTTTGAACTGTTTGCAACAGTGAATTGGCCAGTTTAAGGTTCTTTGTGTGTGTTTGTGTGTCTGTCAGGGCCTCCATGAGACTGGAGCAGGACAGCACCTGTAACAAGGGCATCACCATCAAAGACGCTCCCCAAGGAGGTGGAACTTCAGGAGGGACAATCTTTACAGCTAGCAGAAATGAAAAAAACAAGTTATAGTTCACAGCTCATTTTAAACTAGATTTGTTGCCATCATGTTAGGGTCAAGCCAAGTCACCTACTGTATATTTAAATACAGCACTTTAAATAACAGATTGTTTCAAAACAGCTTCACAATAATAAACATTTTATTTGTATATGTTGCAATCAGCATGAAACTCAGCAAGAACAAGTAATAAAAATACAATTTCTGTGCAAAAACTCCCTGTATTTTCACAATTTTCTGTGGAAATTAAGCTAGCTGTGTCAATATGATGCAGTCGGATAGCAAGAGGGGCTTTACCGAGCTCTAGGAGGGCGGTTTGTTGAGAGGTGGAGGCGCTTAGCAGTAGCAGAGAGATTCCCATGATCACTTGCTCAGGCGGGAGTTCCTACAGTTAGATAGAGCGCAATCAGACAAACGGTTTGACACATATGGAGCCTCCGAGGGAAAGCTGAATGCAAATTGCTTGAAGCTAGAAAACGTTGTGCAAACAGAACCATTAAAAAGATGAGAGGAGAAGATTTGTTGAGATCACACTGAGAGTGCAACTGGAGTAACGCTAAAATTATACTAATTTTCGCTTTGAAAATAATGAATTTTTGAATCTGAATGACTGCAATTAAACAGCAACGATTTGAATAGAGGAATAAGTAATATGTATAACAGGATACAGAAAATAACACAGTAATTGTGCATTCACCTCTGCATGTGCAGGAATTATCTGATGGAGTGTGTGAAGGAGAGACATTAGTTCTCCTCCTAGATGAACACTGAGCTGACAGGCACATAGGAGCTGAAGAGCCAGCTGGGTCAATTCCTTTCTCCAGAAGCCTGGATTGGCGAGCAGAGCCGACGTCAGAGATTCAGCAAATGAGCTGAACTCGACCACTGCTGTTACACTGTCCACCTGATGGGTCACAAGATGACGACACATTGATTGCAAACTGGGTATAGTGTGTAAACAGAGTGTGATAAAAATATTTGAATGGATATTTCAGCCAAAAATGAACATTCTGTCATTGTTTACTCACCTCATATTGCTCTATATCACCTATACTACCACTGAAAAGTTTACCAAGGCTCCATTTATTTTATCAAAATACAGTAGAAATATTGAAATATTATTACAATTTAAAATAATGTGACATTTTTTAATGTATTCTTTCTCAAGCCAACTTACTGTCCTGCTGAAAAAAACAGCTAAAACCAGCCTAGGCTGGTTGGCTGTTTCTTTGCTGGTCATCTAGCCTGGTCTTTGCTCGTCATAGCTGGTCAGGATGCTTGTTTTAGAGGGGTTCTGGCCACTTCTTTAGCTGGTCAGGCTGGTCTTAGCTGGTCAGACTGGGAGACCAGCTAAAACCAGCTACTTCCAGCTTAAACCAACTAAGACCAGCCAACCAGCTTAGGCTGATTTTAGCTGTTTTTTTTTCAGCAGGATGATTTACCATTTAAGCTTATTCTTCTTCTTCTGAGCCAAAATGTACAAATTTATTCCTAGGGCTTTAAAGCTACAACCACCAAACTTGGGACAGACCTTCAGGCTGGTCTGACTTGGTGTGCTATATCTTTTCTTATTGTTCAGACTTACAGTTTTCATAAACCAGACTATCAAAACCACAAAAAACCCAAATCCCAAAGACTTTCATTGAGGGGGTGAAAACTTTGTACAATGAGACTTATGTTGTATTTAAGTTGTCTATTGCTCTAGTAAAGCTTAACAACTCCCTACATATAACCCTGCTGAAAAAAACAGCTAAAAACAGCCTAAGCTGGTTGGCTGGTTTTAGCTGGTCATCCAGGCTGGTCTTAGCNGGGGGGGGGTTTCAGCATGGAAAACATAAAACCAGCCTATCCTGCTGGAAAAAAAAACAATAGACACCATCACAAAATTTGTAATACTTTTTAATGGGTATAATGGGACTTGTATTGGTTTTAATGGAAACTGTAAATGGACCATGTTGGTCTCTACTGGAAACTGGTCACCTTCTCTTGGTGGCTTGTTAAACCAATAAATCCTAATGGAGTATGTCCCAAAACATCTACAGAGAACCATTTCTTAATGGTTTTAATGGTTAAAAGTTGATGGTTTATAATGTTTGTAATGGTATTTGTAGTGAACCCTTAGAATTTTCTGTGATGGTTCTATTGTTTTTTTCAGCAGGGTAAGCTGGTATGCTGCTTTGGCTGGTCTTTGGCTGTTTTTAAAGTGGTTTTGGCAACTTTTTGGCTGGTGTTAGCTGGTCAAGTCGGGAGACCTGCTAAAAGACCAAACAAGCTAAAACCAGTTACTTAAGCTAATACTAGCTTAGGCTGGTTTTAAGGTGGGTATTTTGGTAAATCAGCTGGTTTTAGCAGTTTTTTAGCTGTTTTTTGGTACATCAGCTGGTGTAAAGCTGGGTTTTTTTTACCGAATCAGCTGGTTTTTCTTATTCATGTTAGCAACATGTTAAATCAAGCTAGCAACCATTCCAAATACCCTAGAAACCCCATAGCAACACCTTCGAAAGCACACCGAGTACCTCAGCAACCATATAGCATCTCCCTATCCCAAGTACTAGTAATAGAAACATGCTAGCAATATGCAAATCTGTTAGAAACATGCTAGCAACATGCTAATCTTGTTAGAAACATGCTAACAACAAAGGCTGCGAGGCTGGTTTTAGCTGGTTGTTTCAGCTGGTCTCCCAGTCTGACCAGCTAAGGAAGTGGGAAAAACCCTTCTAAAACCAGCCTGCTGACCAGCTATGACCAGCTAAGACCAGCCTGGATGACCAGCACTAGCATTTTGTTAACATGTTGCTAGCGTGTTTTTAGCATTAGTATGTTGCTAGCATGTTTTTACCTTGACTACTTTGTTGTTACCCTGCTGAAAAAAACAGCTAAAAACAGCCTAAACTGGTTGGCTGGTTTTAGCTGTTTTTTTTCAGCAGGGTAACAACAAAGCAGTCAAGGTAAAAACATGCTAGCAACATACTAATGCTAAAAACACGCTAGCAACATGTTAACAAAATGCTAATCACACTAGCATGTTAATAATGCTAACAACACGTTAACATGCTAGTCATGCTAATCACACTAGCAACATCATAGTAAAACATGCTAGCAACATGTTAACAACATCTATCTAATCTATCTATCTAAAAATTCAAACTTCACCCTGATGAAAAAAAAAACAGTTAAAACCAGCCTCAACTGGTTGGCTGGTTTAGGCTGAAAGTAGCTGGTTTTAGCTGGTCTCCCAGCCTGGCTAGGCTGGTCAGGCTGGTTTTAGTTGGTTGTTCCAGCTGGTCTCCTAGCATGACCAGCTAAAGAAGTGGCCAGAACCACTACAAAATCAGCCTGCTGACCAGCTAAGACCAGGCTGGATGACCAGCTAAAACCAACCAACCATCTTAGGTTGGTTTTAGCAGTTTTTTTGTTTTGTTTTTTCAGCTGGACAAGCTTTTACAACTACTTCAAACGTTCAGGCTAAAGATTGTTCTCAAACTTCACTCATCTAGTTTTAAAATGTAGTTTATTCCTGTGATACAAAGCTAAATTTTTAGCATCATTACTCCAGTCTTCAGTGTCACATGATCCTTCAGAAACCATTCTAATATGCTGATTTGCTGTTCAAAATTGTTTTGCTTTATTATTATCACAGTTAAAATTGTGCTGCTTAAGATTTTTAAAGTGTAGCGATTAATAATTTGAACCTTCAGTTGAAACATGTTATGGGACAATGCCACACAGGGCTATGGAGCTACTTCAGCTCAGCACATCAGAAATCATCCACCAGCTTACCAGCATGTATGGAAGCAGGTCAAAGAGGCTGCGAATCAGCTCACGGACCACCCCTGTGCCAGAAGCCCCCTTTTCCTGCGGGTTGTCAGGCTCAGGACCCCCTCGCAGCTGGAGCAGGACCCTGAGAAGGCTGTGTCTGAGCAGAGCATTTTCTGACAACCTCTGAGGCTCGCAGTACAGGTAACGAAGGAACGGTACCAACATTTTCACATATACTGGCTCATCTCTGAAAAAAAAAACAAACAAAATAGACACAATTCCATTTGAAATTGCACTCATCAAATTCAATCTGTCCTGTTATTACACATCTCTGGAAGCATCAAGAGTAAAGGATTGCACATTTTAAATAGCACTAGGTTGAGGTTGATAATGAACTTGAATCAGAGTTCATACTTGTCTGTAGCCAGCTGAAGGAAGTCATCAATTTCCTGGAGCAGAGCAGGCCAGCAGTCAGGACGGTTTTCCAGCACTGTGATGTAGGGGTGAGGAAAGGTCCTAAAATTAAACACATAATTAAACGTCAGTATTTGTGAATTGTGGTCTCAGCAGTTTGGAGGGAGGTTGGCAGGTCATTCCACCAAAGAGGAACAGAGTTTAAGGTTTTGGAGAAAACAGATTTGCACTGCATCACATGCTTACCAACAGAGTGAATGGGTGCCGTCAGAAGGAGAGTCAAAATAGCTAATCAAAAGTCCATAAATTAACTAGAGGAAGTGTTATTAAAGATTAAGGACTTGTATTTTGGCCAGAAGCAGTATAATTGTGGATTACTGTTTGGACTCTCATTCTAACGGCACCCATTCACTGCAGAGGATCCATTGGTGAGATAATGATGTAATGCTTAATTTCTCCAAAACCGTTTTGATGAAGAAACAAACTCATCTACATCTCATCTACATATTTTGTCAGCAAATTTTCATTTTTAGGTGAACTATTCCTGCACTGCATCAGGCTCCTTTTTGCAGTTTTCGCTTGGATGTCTTTCCCTCTTATTCAGTGCTGGTGATTGATGTCTAACCTTAATGCTAACATACAAAAGAAGGCACTTATATTAACAAACACACATGCTTTTTATCCTAAGATTAATGAACTCATCCAAATCCCTGATCATGGCGTTTGTGTGCGCCTTTGGCACTGGGTCAGGCAGGAACATATTTTATAAAGCTACCTTGAAGATCCTCTACTTGGTAAACAGTCTTTCAGCACTTAAATTTATGGTCTGGGTCACCTCCAGCCAGATGTTAGGGCTGCACCGAAGCTCTCCACTCCCTTCACAGACAACCTACAGTTCAAACATTTGCTCATCTATCTCTCGTTGTTCCCCGGCCAACTGGTGCAGCCATCACATTATCAGGGTCCATCCATCAGAGGCGGTTTTCGGGCAGACAGCCACAACATTATCTGCCAGACAATGGCTGGCTGACACATTGACCTCCATCTCACTTATCTGAACTGAAAGTTTAGAGAGAGACTGCTTAACCAGAAGAGACGATTAGAACTTTAGCAGTCAAGGAGAATTTGGAAGTCGGAGTCTATAGAAGTTGGACTGAACATATAGCACCATAGTGAATAAAATGGATTTTATGTTATTTGATTTATTATATTTTCCTGAGTTTGCAGTCTGAAGGGGAAGGGTTGGGATAAATTAATATAAAAATATTACAAAAATAAAACTAATAAATAAGAAATCTTTTACGCCGTTGCTAGACTAATGCAAAAACAAATAAAAAAAAAGAGGCTTTTTTCCTAGTTTTTAATTAGTTCAGCCTCCTAGATTATATAAATCAGTCCAACGAATTAGTCAAATAAATACACTTCCAGTCAAATGTTTTTGAACAGTACGTTTTTAATGTTTTTTTTTAAAAAGTCTCTTCTGCTCACCAAGTCTGTCCAAAATATAGCAAAACAGTAAAAATTTAAACTATTTTTACTATTTAAAATAACTGTTTTCTATTTGAACATTTTAAAATTTAATTTATTTCCTGTGAGCAAAGCTGAACTTTCCACAACATTACTCCAGTCACATGATCCTTCAGAAATTATTCTAATATTCTGATTTGCTGTTCAAAAAAAATTATTATTATGTTGAAAACAGCTGAGTAAAATTTTTTCAGAGTTCTTTGATGAATTGAAAGTTTAAAAGAACAGCATTTATCTAAAATAGAAATCTTCTGTAACATTGTAAATGTTTTTCTCACCATTTTTGATCAATTTAATGCACCCTTGCTAAAGCATGGTATAGTGTATGTTAGAATAGCTGATTTTTAACTGATAACTGATGATTTTTGGACCTTTCTATTCAAAGAATCCTGAAAAAATCTGAAGGATCATGTGACACTGAAGACTGGAGTAATGATGCTTGAAAATGTAGCTTTGAACACAGGAATAAATTACATTTTAAAATATATTCAAATAGAAAGCAGTTATTTAAAATATTAAACATATTTCACAATTTTATTGCTTTTGCTGTATTTTGTATCAAGTAAATGCAGGCTTGGTGAGAAGAGACTTCTTTAAAAACATAAAAATCTTACTGTCCAAAAACATTTGAGTAGTAGTGTAAATAAATAAAAAATGATTTTTTTTAAAGAGAGAAATAGTTTTATTCAGCAGTGATGCATTAAACTAAAATCAAAAGTGACAGTAAAGACATTTATAATGTTACAAAATATTTCTATTTTAAATAAATTATGATTTTTTTGAACTGTCTATTAATCAGAAAATCATGAAAAAAATGTATGCGCAAAAAATATTAAGAAGCACAACTGTCAGCAATGATTATAGGATGTTTTTTTATTTAGCACCAAATCAGTATATTAAAATAATTTCTGAAAACAGAATTCTGTGACACTGAAAACTAGAGTAATAGCTGCTGAAAATGCAGATTTGCCACCACAGGAATAAATTACATTTTAAAATATATTAAAACTGAAAAAAAAAAAAAATCATTTAAAATGTAAATATTTCATAATACTACTGTTTTTACCAATATCAAATAAATGCAGCCTTGGAAAGTATAAAAAGGTTAAAAAAAAAAAAATGTTAAAAAAGAAAAAAAAGATTTATAGTTTGAGCTTTTCATCTGCCTTTTCTAAGGAAGCAGAGTTGATTTATTCTTCTACAATCCCTACTACACAACCCCACCCTAACCCTCTCTGCTTCTGTTGGATATCTACAGTATGTGGCTTTGTGACCCCAGAGCAGATTGCAGAGGAGCCATCGAGCAGACGGACACAATGAGCACCAGTGGGCATCTTCCATTAATCCTCAAGCCCTCCCTCAGTGCCCACCCGTGCTAAAGGCCAAGCTCCAATCCCAGGCCAGCACAGAACCCTCCAACCATTCATCTTCACACCAGGGAGGAACTCGACAGAGAAGGAGAAAAATGACACACAGACTCATTTGATTCATTATAAAGTAACTCATCATAAGAGGTCATAAAAGCCAGGATTCATTAACATAAATAAACTAACAAACAAAAAACATGCATGATTAAAGTCAATATGCAAGCTGTAAGTACTAGCCAGAAAGCTCAAACTGGTCCTAAAAATCATCAAATGTGACATTACAGTAATGTCATTTATAAAATATGTTTTTTATAAAAGGCTATTAAGATTTGTATGGCTTAATATAATGTAAGTGATTACTGAAATGTGTAGTAGAAAACCTATGAAAGGACTATGGGGGGTGTCATTATTTCGATGATGTAAAATGGTTGCACTCAGTGAGCTACTGGCACTACCTGTTGCTATTTTTACTGCAACACAACTTGTATAAAAAAATAATAATAAAAAAAACTTATATGATGAACACAGCTACTGAAGAAGCTTACAGGTGGCGATGGATATAAACATAGGCTTAAACCAAAAGCTGTATCATCAATTTTTCCCACAATTAAAGCCTCACAGGCCTAAAGTGGAGAGAACAAAGACGCAGGTCTTTAGGAAGTTTTTTTTCATCCACAGGAATCTTGCTGTTCTTTTCTCCTCTTCTTATCTCTAGAAAAGCAGTGAAGACTTATGTCGCTTCTCTTGTTGCCCTTCAACTGAAAATTACAACCAAAAGATGCACAATGCGGCATCATATCAGTATGTTTTTTTCCGAGTTGTGTTGCGGTAAAAATAGCAACAGGTAGCGCCAGTAGTAAACGAAATAATGGCGCCCCCATAGTCCAAAATATGTATAAAAAGTAAATCTTTCATGGGTTTTCCACTACATATTTTAGTAGGAGTCATCATTTAAGTTCTATTAAAGGATTAGTTAACTTCCAGAATAAAAATTTACAGAGTATTTACTCACCCCATTGTCATCCAAGATGTTCATGTCTTTCTTTCTTCAGTCGATAAGACATTACATTTCTTAAGGAAAACATTTCAGGAATGTCCTCCATATAGTGGACTTCAATGGTGCCCCCAAGTCTGAACTTCCAAAATGCAGTTTAAATGCAGCTTCAAAGGGCTTGAAATGATCCCAGCTGAGGAAGAAGGGTCTTATCTAGCGAAACAATTGGTCATTTTTGAAACAAATTGACAATTTCTATACTTTTTAACTTCAAACACTCGTCTTGATGTACTTGTAAGTCGCTTTGGATAAAGGCGTCTGCTGAGTGAATAAATGTAAATGTAAATGTAAAACGAGATGGTAGTTTTTCGACATACCCTAACTCTACTGACCCAGAATGCACAGACTACACAAGTGCATTGCAGAGACGAGACAAGACGAGCGTTTGAGGTTAAAAAGTATATGAATCGTCAATTTGTTTAGAAAATAACCAATCGTTTTGCTAGATAAGACCCTTCTTCCTCGGCTGAGATTGTTTAGAGCCTTTGAAGCTCCATTTAAACTGCATTTTGGAAGTTCAAACTTGGAGGCACCATTGAAGTCCACTGTATGGAGAGAAATCCTGAAATGTCTTACTCAAGTAACATAATTTCTCTACGACTGAAGAAAGAAAGATCTGAACATCTTAGATGACAAGGCTTTGAGTAAATTATCTGTAAATTTTTGCTCTAGAAGTGAACTTCTCCTTTAAGCCATGCAAGTCTTAATACCTGGGGTTCCCTTTAAGGAATCCTAAAAAAAAGTATCACGGTTTTCACAAAAAAAAACGTTAAGCAGCACAACCATTTTTAACTGTGATAGGAAATGTTCCTTGAGCAATAAAAAAATCAGCTTTGCCATCACAGGATTAAATTAAATTTTAAAATATGTTACATTAGAAAACAGTTATTTTATTAGTAATTTTCATTAAATAAATACAGCGCTGGTTAAACTAAATAATTAATGAAATAAAAAATTTATACCGTTCAAACTTTAAACAGTAGTGTTACATCATATTCTGTTGCCCATAGAAAATAATTTAGTAAGTTTCAAATCCAATATGACTAGACATGGGCATGAATGAGAGTTTTGAGAAAAAAAAAAAACTGGCAGCAGCTGTTGGAACTTGGAAAAGGCACTCACCTAATTGAATATGGACAGGTGAAGCTTGCTCCGTTATCCCGCTGACTTGCCTGGATCTGTAGCAGCCTCCCCACCACTTTGATCAGCCCTTGAACATTCCTGCCCAGGCAAGAAACAAAACAGTCAACATCAGCAGATACTACTCAATAGACCCACAGACACATAATCCATCATTCAATGCATACAATCTGTAAATACAAAATTAATCTGCCTGGTTTTGAAACACAAACAATCATTGCAAATATGCAACCTAAAGTAATAAGATCCAATATAACAAATGCATTCATTTTTAAAATTACAAATAGCAGAACATCTGCTTATTGAAAGACAGAATGAGAAAAGCAATATTTTAGTGAGTGGTTGTGTTTGCAATGGAATGCTAGTGTACTCCTGCATACTGCACAGTGAAAGAAAACATATATACATACATCCAAACAGTAGCATGCAACATTGTTTTTTGTTTGAGGTCATATAACCACAGTTACATTGCATTTTTAACCCAATATTGCATAGATCTTGGCAATGTGTTTTTGATGTGTTCTGAGATTTCTCAACAAACTGGAAATAGAAGGTCATTACACTTTGGGATTCAGTGTGTTTTCGCTAAATGTTGCACGTTTTAGCCAACGTAAGAGGACATTTGGTTCTTAAAATCATACTTTGCACACTTTGCATACATACTACATACAGCAGAAATAGTGGTAGTATGCTATTCCTAAAGTAGCCAATGACATATTGGGATTCAAGATACAAAGCTCTCATTCCCTAACTAGAATACAGGTGGAGTGTTTCTCATACATTATACAAATCACCTCTGCGTGACAACATGTGCTGTGTTTTCTTTCATCCCTCCTTCTCGGCTCTCTCAAGTCAGACTGTACGTTTCTCAGCTCCTATGGGTTTGATTACTGTATATTTTACCAGAAGGGAAAACATAACTCCACGGTGAAAGGAAATTCATCTTACCAGCTTTCATCTAGGCTCTTTCGTGAGCCTGGTACGCATTGCGCATAGCAAAGCCGTAACGCTCCAGTTTTCTACATTTCAATCAACGTATGCACTGTACCAAGTTATTGCTGGATTTTTTGGGACAATGTGCAAAAAAAAACAGATCTTGCTGAAAATAATTGTGGCACTTAGTGCCCGATGAGCTCTAAATGAAGGTTACATAATGCTGAAATGCTGAAGTTATAGTCTAAGCTGCCAGTTTTCACACAGGCAAAGCAGTTGTTAATATTTCATGTCTTCTCTGTACTCTCAAATCAATAAAAGCAGCAAAAGGTTAAAAACACAACAAAAAATGCTGAGCACCAAATTAGCCCCTTTTGTTGTTGATACTCAATATCCTTTGGTAAAATATGTTTTACCATAAACACCATAAGCACGGATTTGACTGCACAAAGTAACAAAAGCTTCAATTCTCAAATAATTAAAATAAAATAAGTAAATACGCAAGTAGTGAGCATGTAAATAAATAAATATTAACATAATAAATACATTAAGTAAATAAAGCAAATACAGAAAAGATATAATATATAAATATAGTAAATACAAAAAAACATAAATAAATAACTATTAACATAAATACAGTAAGTAAATAAAGCAAATATAGAAAATATAGAATATAGAAATATAGAAAATATAAAAATAAACAAATAAATAAATAAATATTAATATAATCAATACATTAAATAAATAAAGCAAATATAAAAAAATATAGAATATGGAAATATAAAAATAAACAAATAAATATTAATATAACAAATACATTAAGTAAATAAAGCAAATACAGTTAATATAGAATATACAAATACAAAAAATATAAATATATACAGAAATTAAATAAATAAATTATATATACAGAAAATATAAAAATGAACAGAAATAATGAAGACATTAAGTAAATAAAGCAAATATAGAAAATCTAGAATTTATAAATATAAAAAACTAATATAAACAGAAATAATTGAATACATTAAGCAAGTAAATAAAGCAAATATAGAAAATCTAGAATATATAAATATAAAAATAAACAGAAATAAATAAATAATTATATAACAAATACATTAAGGAAATAAAGCAAATATAGTAAATATAGAATATATAAATACAGAAAATACAGAAATAAACAGAAATAAATAA
>JAHKKF010480573.1:0-67500 GCA_019740295.1 Labeo calbasu | reverse complement strand
TTAATCCTTAAAATATCTAGATCTCCATTCAAACACCCACGCGATTTTATTCCTAAATGACAACGATTTAGCTGTGTCTATTAGGACTGTTTCACATCGCGAGTGTCAGTGGAGCGTGAGAAGCACGTTTTGTCGCTGCCCATGTTAATGAATCAGAGGGTTGGGGTAAATGTGAACGCAGAAAGAGCAACACAAACAGTCTTTTCAACCAGATTATAATCATTATTTCTGTGTTACAGACATTAAAAATAATAGAAGTACTGGGATAAAAGTTAATAGTTTGGTTATAAACACTTAATGTCTACTGTAGCGATCAAAACGAAAGTATCTTGTATGTATTGTAACGCTTATCCTCTTCCGCCAGGAGGTGGCGACAACTGCCCGTTTTAAAAAAAAGTATTTCATTGAATCATTCATTCAAGAGATTTCAATAGTCAAACAAGTTGTAATGAAATGAGACATTGACTCCTTCATTAAATGTTTTTTTTAATTATTATTTTGTTTAAATTTATGTTTTTAAAAGGCTTAAGCAATGAACAGTTTGTCAAAACCACTTGTCAGAACCACTAGTAGAATCGTGAAGCTCTTGTTTAAATGTTGTTTATTACTGCATATGTTCATCAAAGTTGTCCTAAGACAAGAATGGGTATTGTTTTATTTTTAGGACAACTTTGATGAAAGGTTTGATCCACTTCAAATGTTGACTACTATATATTTCAGCATTGAGGATTTCTTAAGAAAAGTTTAAAAATCTCGTCTCGTCTCGTTCTCGTGAACCCAGTCTCGTGTCTCGCCTTATCTCGTGTGATAAGTATCTTGTCACACCCCTATAGTCTATACATTTTATTTCATTGCAGATCATGCAAACTATTTGATGCAGAATGCAAAAGATGCAAACCTTTACTGTGCGGACAGTCCTCCAAATGATGAATGATCATCAGAGGCTTCTTACTACAATAAAACAGATATTTAAAATCTGATTATATGTAATGTAACATAAGAGTGAGAGATGAGTTTCATGTGATTGCGTAGCTTTTAGATACCTCTCGACCGCTTTAGACAGTCCTTCTTCATACGTCTGAACCCAGGTAATCTCATCACCCCAACCTGAAAAAAACCCACTTTTAATTGAATTTCTATGATCAATTTGCCATAGTATAAGATCAAAATAAGCTTATTTGATTCTATGTAATTCATTGATACCTCTTGAGAGAGTTTGGACTGTCTTTTTTTTCCTTTGCGTAGAGACATCACAGAATACAAGAAATAAAAGTATTACACAGACTATCCAGTGTTGCATAATTGTAGTATGTGCGATGTGTCCTGAGAAAAAAAATAATAAAAAAAAGAAGAGTCAAACGTGACTAGTGCATTGTTTTAGTCGACTGTTTTTAAGGTTGGGTCCACCTACTGACATCTTTTTAAATAGCTGACAAGAGCTGTTAAACTGGACAAACATGCTTGTGAAACTTTGTTCTGACAGCGACGTGTAACAAATGTTCACTTGACTGTTACACAGCATTTATAATCAGTTTTATCATTTAAATTTATGATATTAATGAGAGCTATGATCAGTAATTTCACTTAAAAATAATGTACACATACTTTGTCATGTATTAAATGCAATTACAAATTGAAAGTAAAACTTTCCCTTGATATTCTAATAACAACTACAATTCTAAACTACGGACTCTCAAACAACATACTTTAATGCTGGCAACTTTAAAATGAAATACAAAAGAAATTCAAGCATGTCAAATGAGAGTAATGTGAAACTGAGATAGCTCTCAGTGCTCCAATAAAAAAAAAAAAAACAGCCTTTATATGTAGATAATAAATTCAGATTCAGATCAAATGTTAAATAATTGCAAGAAAGTACAAAAATAGCAAGGAAAAGAGAACCTACCAGGAGTAAAACAGGTGAACCAGATTTACTGTCCCTCTCTCTAAGCCGACAGCAACTACTATGTTGTATGTCACGGATTTTTATAATGACGCTATGTGGAAAACCTCCCAAACAGGTTTTGCATGCAGGAAATACAGAATTCCTTTCAGGTTTATTTAGCCAATCACAAAACCTCACTGGAAATTGTAGAGTGTGTAGTATGTACTTTTTTTTTTTTTTCAACTGAAGATCTCTGTGCTTTCTTCAGTCATTTCATTGTAGAAAATAATCTTTGCCACATGCTGTTTTATTATTCCAGGAATGAGCCTTGAAATCACATATGCACACAGTTATGCAACAAGCTCAGTAACCTGTCAGTTTTAGGTGGAGGCCTGTATACGTAACCAACCTGTGCTCTGATGATAGTAATAATGGAGGCCCAGTGCTATCAGACTGAGAGTCTACATTAACAGTTTTAAAAGTAGTTTTGATCTCTCTGTCTGTCTATCTATCTATCTATCTATCTATCTATCTATCTATCTATCTATCTATCTATCTATCTATCTATCTATCTCTATCTATCCAGCAATTTATTGAATTTATTCAATTTATATGTATTAAATTGTATTAATATATATCAATGTATTGAATTAAAACAACAAGTCAGGAAAGTGTGTTTATTTATTTATTTATATCATTATTATTATATTTTAATTGTACTTATTTGAGGTATTTTATTCTGATTTTACTTATTTTGTTTTGTTTTTAAAATACATTTACTATTAAATTGGTAATCCCTTCATATTGTTATTTTTTTAAACCTAATATATTAATAAATAATTATTTAAAAATAATATACTTTATATTCTGTAATGTAATTTTTATTTCTATATTTTTTATTTTAATTATATATCATTTCTTTCTTCCTTTTTTCTTTTTAATTTTAATTTATTTTTAAACAGTTTTTCTCTAAAAAGTGTTTATTTTTACATTTTTTATTTTTTATTTTAATATTATTATTTTTTATTTTAAAAGTATTATGATTATTATTATATTTTAATTGTATTCATTTGAGGTATTTTACTGTCATTATATAATCTGTATTCTGTCATTTAATGTGTAATAATATTTTTTGTTTTAAAATTATTGTTTTATTATGTTATTATTAATATAATATTTTAATTGTATTTATTTGAGGCATTTTATTGTCATTATATAATCTGTATTCTGTAATATAATTTGTTATCTATCTATCTATCTATCTATCTATCTATCTATCTATCTATCTATCTATCTATCTATCTATCTGTCTAGTCTTTTTAAGTTGTGTAATTAACATTTATTTCTTTCAGTCTTATTTTTAATTATTTATTTGTTTTTATACTTTTTTTTTCTAAAAAGTGTTGTTTTAATTTTAAAATGATGATGATGATTGTTATTGTATAATTTCATTGTATTTTCATTTATTTTTGTTTTGGTTCCTTTTTAAAAAAAAAAAATTGACTATTAAAATTCTAATCTTTTTAAATTATTATTTTGGAACTAATGCGTTAAACAATTATCTATATATTAGTTAAAAATAAAATAATCTGGATTTTATCATCTGGTCGGTTTGTGCACGTATAAATTATTATTTGTTCCAGTTGGTCTGAAACAAGAACAAGAAGAAAGACCTGACATAAATTTGGAGAGCTACAGTGTTCTACTGTTGTTTGTTGTTGTCATGGACACCTGTAGCCCGTGACGACCGCCTAGGTTCCGCGCAAGCGCAGAATCCGCGCAGCGGAGGATTGTGGGACAGAAAGCTATCGCCAGGGCAACAGCAGAGTTTAGCGAGCGGAAATCTGCTGCTAGCAGAACAGTAACGGCGATAAATTATTAAAGAAACATCTTTTACACCAAATACTGTGTTAGTTTGTTGCCATGAACGAATCTGTAGCCAAAAAGACCCAGGAGACTCTGGGAAAAGTGATCAAAAAGCCTCCTCTGACAGAAAAACTGCTCAGCAAACCACCGTTTCGATACCTGCATGATATCCTCAGTGAGGTGAGTTATTAAACACATTATTCTTATGACGTAAGTGCTGTTTTATTTCGCTCACAGTCTATATATTCACCTTTATTCCCTTCAAATCCAATTTATAGATCTCCAAACGCTAGCCTGCTAATGTAGCCTAAGCATAGTCTTCAAAGTATGGCAGAGAAATCTCAATATATGTTAGCCTGATGTGTAAATGTGTCATATTAGCTCTAATATTTGAATGCCCAGAGCTCTGGTTTAGTTGCAAGGTTTAGATGATGTTGGTGTTGTGATGCTGGCGAGCAAGTTAATATATTACTAGTACAATAACTGTTAAAACAGTGTAAGCAATGTCATGTCTAGGTTTACTGTCAGGACAATCAGAGCTTTTGTTGAGCTGTTTACCTGGTTACTAGGCATAGCTCCACATGGTTATGCAAACAAAACTCAAGGGTTTGCCATCTAGGAGTCCATGTAGATGATCTTGACATATTCGTGGATAAAACAGAAATAAACTTATCAATCTAATGGTAGAATATTGAAAAAGCAAACTGTGTGGCAACTTTTTGTGCTGTTGATTTTGTAATTAGGAGTATATTTCTCAATAAACAGCAATAATTGACAACAAACTCCAGGATCAGTATTTTTTTTTAAATGTCACACTGAAGAAATTACAATAGCAAAGCAGAGATGTAATGATAATGATGATGATTATTATTAGTTCTTTTATTTATTTTTGGTTAATTTAATGTACACCACCGGTCAAAAATATTTAGATTTGTAATGTTTTTTTAAAAAAATGATTCTTTTATTTACCAAGCCTGCATTTATTTGATCCAAAGTACAGCAAAACAGTAACATTTTGAATTATTTGTACAATTTAAAGTAATTGTTTTCTATTTGAATAAGAAGTTTTGTGCAGAAATGCATGCATGTACAATTTCTATTTGTCTACGAAAACCTAGGTGTCAAGATCATGAGAAACATGAATTCAGTCAGGTGTGTTCAGACTTTGCCATATGGTTGTAACTCTGTACAGGTGTTTTGGTTCTAGACAGTATTAGGTGAAGCAACAGGACAGTTAAGGCTGAAGTGGGTGTGTTTGTGTCCAGAGATAGGCCTAAAGGTTGTAAGCTCAGCTAAGATTAGCTAGACAAATAGAATCACACTGTCTGTCCACTGTATGCATACTTGTCTTAATGTCATGTTGTGGTAATCACATTTTGTTTTCATACTGAATATTTTGTAAATTATTTCTCCATCATTATATGTTGTCGTTAGTGTGAAGAGTTCACAAAACTAATAATAACTTTGTTGCTGCCTGTGTAGAGTGTTCCGAACCAGTCTCTGTTTCAGTTTGGATGCTCTTAATATCTTTATATTTTGGATTAAAAATATGTTTGTAAAATCTTGTTTTCCCTTTCTTTTTTAGGTAATACGTACCACAGGCTTTATGAAAGGACTTTATGGAGAGGCAGAGATGAAGTCAGATAACGTGAAGGTAAATCGGCAATAAAAATGTGACTTTTAGAGGGATGATAGGTTATATCTGGCTGGCCTTTCTTTCCAGTGGTTTTGTGCTTGACATACACTACTGTTCAAAAGCATGGCTTATCAAATTAATCAAAAGTGACAGTAAAGATGTTTATACTGTTACAAAAGGTTTCTAATTTAAATAAATGCTGTTCTTTTGAACTTGAACTATTCTCTAAACAGTACAGAAAAAATATTACATGGTTTCCCCAAGCATGTTAAACAACAAAACTCCTTTTAACATTAATAATAATAATAAAAAATGTTTTTTGAGTAGTAAATCAGCATATTAGAATGATTTCTGAAGATCATGTTAGACTGAAGATTGGTGTAATGGCTACTGAAAATTCAGTTTTGCCATGACAGGAATAAATTACATTTTAAAATGAATTAAATTGTAATAATATTTCACAATATTACCATTTTTTTTTTACTGTATTTATGATTAAATAAATGCATACTTGATTAGCACAAGAGACTACTTTACATTATAAATTTTAAAACCCCAATTTTTTTTTTACGGTAGTTTAACACAAATCATTTGTCAATGCTTAAATTTATTTGTATTTGTTATAACTGAGTGCACCTTTAAAAGGAACCCCAGGTATTAAGACTTAATATGTGACCCTGGATCACAAAACCAGTCGTAAGGGTCATTTTTTCAATTTATACATCAAATGAAAGCTGAATGAATAGGTTAGGATAGGACAATATTTGGTTGAGATACAACTATTTAAAAATCAGGAATCTGAGGGTGAAAAAAAATCAAAATATTGAGAAAATCACCTTTAAACTAATATTATATATAATAATCACCTTCAAATAATGTTCTTAACAATGTATATTACTAATCAAAAATTGAGTTTTCATACATTTACAGTAGGCATTTTACAAAATATCTTAATGGAACATGATGTTTACTTAATTTCCTGATGATTTTTGCCATAAAAGAAAAATCAATAATTTTGACCCATACAATGTATTTTTGGCTATTGCTACAAATAAACCCCAGCGACTTAAGGTTTTGTGGTCCAGGGTCACATATAATATGGCTTAATATAACGTAAATGATGTCACTTATTAAAATGTATTGTAGAAAAACTATGAAACTATGACTTCTGTTTTTTAAAAAAATCCACATTGTTTAATGCACATTGTGGACTATGGAACGCCATTATTTCAATGAGGTTAAATGGCTGTACTCGGTGAGCTACTGGCACTACTTCTTGCTGTTTTAACACAACTCGCATTTGCGACTGAAAATTACTGCGTCTAAACAAAAAGTGTAGAGAGAGTGTAAATAAGAGATTCATTGTGCAGTGTCGAGAGCTTTGTTGATTATAATGGAACTTTAATTGACTGGCATTGTCTGACTATAACACTATTTTCTGATTTTGCTGTATTTTGTCATTGAAAATAGTTTAAAGCAAAGTCACAACTGAGCCGCTGTGCATCTCCATTCAAACACAGTGGTGTTTTGTCTATGAATGAACCTGCAATTTTAAATGAATCTAGTGAGTCACTGATAAAATTTCCCATTCATAAAGAGAGTGGATTTATTCCTGAGTGAATAAGCTGTTCAAACGAATCATATGAATAAATGATTCAGTAATTAAACCAGTGACTTGCCGCCACCTACTGGGAATTTTAGTTTCATTTTAAAGTATCTTTTAAGCTATTTAAATCATTTAATATTTCTATATTCAAAATTTTATATTTAAAACATTAATCTCAACATGAATTTAATTGCACTCATGCCACCTCTGAGCCTCATTAAACATTTGACCACCTCGTAATGGGAAGGCTAATTTTGGATCCGATTTTTTTGATTACTTTTTGAAAATCAGTTTTGTTTACTAATTTTCTGGGCTTAGGAGCACAGGTGCTCCAAAAATGAAAAGTAACTGTAGAGCCTTGCTGATACGATGCCACATTGTGCTTTTTGGTTGTGATTTTCATTTGAAGGGCAAAAAGAGAAGCGATGTAAGTCTTTCCTGCTTTTCCTAGCAATAAGAAGAGAAAAGAATGAGAAGATACATGTGGATGAATAAAACTTCCTAAAGACCCACGTCTTTGTTCTCTCCACTTTAGCGCTGATGTCTTTAAGGCTTTTGGTAGAGCACAGCTACTGAAAGAGTTTACAAATGGCAGAGACAAGAAACGCTAGATGTAAACGTGGAAGGAGTTTCTCAGCATAGATTTTACTTGATGTATAGTTGTGTTTAGACTCCTTGTGAGGAAAATCGATGGTTCGACATTTGGTTTAAGCCTACGCTTATATTCAAGCCAACTGTAACCACTTCAGGAGCTGTGCTCATTGTATCAATAATTTATTTTCCAAGTTGTGTGCGGCAAAAATAGCAACAGGTAGTGCCAGTAGCTCAACAAGTGAAACCATTTCTCGTCATCGAAATAATGGCATCTCCCCATAATCTAGAATATGTATAAAATGATGTGGATTTTTTAAATAACGTAAATCTTTCATGGGTTTTTCTACTACATGTTATAGTAAGAGACATCATTTACGTTATATTAAGTCATACAAGTCTTAATATGTTAGGCTATATTAGGTTATATATGTGTGCATACGTACACATGGAAACTTATTTCTTGCAGTATTACCTTACAGTCATATGACAGTTTAATGTTCCCCGCCAATTAATCCGCCTACTTGGCAGTGATACGTCGTGTTACAGTTGACCTCTCGTATCTGCCTGATCTTCTGCCTCATTAAGTGTTCTTGGATTCTATAGCCACAGTATCTCAGACTTCCACTCTGCTGTGTTTTTTGCTGTTAAGGTGTTGACATTGATCAGATAACTAAGTGTAACTCAAGACTCTACATTTAATTAGCGTGCCAAAGTCACAAGTCGTGTTGAGTCATGAGGTGTGATAAATCTCCCTGTTAAAAGCTTTGTGCCTTTAACTAGCTCTACTTGGATCAGTATCAGTGACCCTGTAAGAGATGCAGGTTACTAGCTTACCACAGCACTGTGTGTGCAAAGTGAGGAGTTCACGTCTGATCCTTCTCCAAACGCGGGGTAGTCTGAAAGAGCTCTGGCCTTTGATGTCCCAGCATGCATAATAAATGACCTACCCACACCTGTGCAAAGAAGGACGGCCCGATGGTGTACCATAACATTATAATGTTATTATGGCGCCACCGTTTTAACACTTTTCAGTGGAATAGCTTACTTACAGCTGTCTTTACATAATAACTGGCACAGAAGGAGGTATTTTGAGTCCAAAAAAGTTAGATAGAAAAAAACTATTTTGGGGATCATTTAGAATTTTTTTGCATTGCGACCAGTCAAAAGATTTTTTATATTTTTTTTAAAGAAGTCTGTTCTGCTCACAAAGCCTGCATTTTATTTGATCCAAAGTACAGCAAAAACAGTACAATTTTGAAATATTTTTACTATATAAAATAACTGTTTTCTATTTGAATATATTTTAAAATGTAATTTATTCCTGTGATTCCAAAGCTGAATTTTTAGCATCATTACTCCAGTCACATGATCCTTTAGAAATCATTCTAATATTCTGATTTGCTGCTCAAAAAACATTTATTATTATTATTTTAAAAACAGCCGAGTAGAGTTTTTTCAGGTTTCTTTGATGAATAGAAAGTTCAGAAGAACAGCATTTATCTGAAATAGAAATCTTTAATCAATTTAAAGCATCCTTGGTGTGCATCCTATAGCATCCTATAAATGTTGCTGTTCTTTGGATCAAATAAATGCTGGCTTGGCGAGCAGAAGAAACTTCTTTAAAAACATTAAAAATCTTACTGTTCAAAAACTTTTGACTGGTATTATATTATGTTATATTATGTTATATTATATTATATTACAATCAAAACAATTGTGTAATTTTTTTCACTTTTGTATTGCCTTTCTGGTTCTGATTTATCCTCATTTAAAATAAAAAATAATTGTGAATCATAGTATATTATGTTAATGAGAAGCAAATTAATTTCACCACTGAGAATAATGAGAAAAATGTCTGGACTCATTATGTTAAAGAAAGTGTGAAGGGAAAAATTGCTTTAATGTCATAATGCATAAAATCTTAACAGTCCTAAAATGTGTTCCTATTTAATGCAAAATATGTTTCTTTGTGTTGTGTTGAAATGCATGTGTAATGAATGTGTTTTCATGAAATTTGCATGTTAGAATGATTTCTGATGGATCATGTGACACTAAAGACTGGAGTAATGATGCTGAAAATTTTATTCTGCTGTCACAGGAATAAATTACGTTTTCAAATATAATAAAATATATATTAAGTTGTTACAATACTTCACAATATTATTGTTTTACTGTAAAATTGTTGCTTAATTGTCTTAATTCATGAAATCTAAATGGTCCTAAAACAGGCTTTACTTTATACAAAATATATTTCTTTGTTTTGTGTTGCGGTGTATATGACGTGAACATGTTTTCATTAAATTTGCCTTTTTTCGCCTGGTTCGCCATTCTTATTGCACGGATATTGTGTAGCCAGTAGTTGGATATTAAACAGTGCTCAGTGTGTAAAATCATAACATATCACATCAGCATACAGGTTGTGTTGCCGTTGGGACCTCATTAGGAACCTCATGAAGTATGAAAGCATTAAATGACAATACGAATAGTTGCACTTCATCATAACTAGCAAAGCAGAAATACAGAAAAAGAGGGTTTAATGGAGTGGACGCATCATCAAGCTGCCAGTGATGATGTATGTACTGTTGTGTTCAAAGCGTCACGATAACTTTAGGTTCTTTGTGTACAATGCAGTTAATCCCAGGCCTAAAATAAATAAGCTATACCAACATAAAAAAGCAAGAAAGACCAAACTTTTCCTGTTCTTTTTCTTTAATTTAATTAGAAAAAAATATATTGTTTTCTTGACATAGTCGGAAGGTTCTAAACAAGCCCAAGTGCCACGCATGTTGTATAATGTATTTACAGAATGAGACAGACACCACAAATTGATTCATATAAGATAAAGTTGCGAAAAACATCTTGCTTTTTCAGTTGTGTTACTACAAAGTGTGTAGCTGTTCTATTCTATTTGTTAAAGCTTTTACAAATTTATGCAAATGCAATATCACATTTAGTGTTGATAATTGGAGCATCAAAAAAAAAAGCTTTGTTTTTTGTTTTTGAAAGAAATCTCTTCTGCTCACCAAAGCTGTATTTATTTGATCGAAAATGCCGTAAAACAGTAATATTGTGAAATATTATTACAATATTAAATATTATATTGTTACAATATTAAATATTATATTATGTGTGATTTATTGCTGTGATGGCAAAGCTGAATTTTCAGCATCATTACTTCAGTCTTCTGTGTCACATGATCCTTCAGAAATCATTCTGACATATGGTGCAGTTGCGCTTCAGGAGTCCTGGGTTCGATTCCCGCCTCGTGGACCTTTCCCGACCCTGTCTCTCTCACTTACTTCCTGTCATATCTCCACTGTCCTTTCAAGAAAAATGCAAAAACACCAAAAAAAAAAAATTTTTCCTTTTCAGCAGTTGGGCTGCTTGCTATTTTTGAGGAATCATCTATTTGATGTAAAAATATTTTGTAACGTTACAAATCTCTTTTATTGTCACTTTTGGTCAGTTCAGTGGATCCATGCTGAATAAAAGTATTAATTTCTTTAAAAAAAACCCCTTACTGATCCCCAAAATAAAATTGTCTTTAAAAATATGTGCATTTCCTTTATCTTTCAAAATGTATAGAATTCTAAATACATAAGATATATTATTATTAGTGCTGTCAAGCGACAAAAAAATTAAAGAATTAACTAAAATTCAAGTTTTTAAATATACTTTTATATTGCAATCATTTCAAATTAAATTTTCAAATTAATGTAGAAACATCAGAAGCAGTATATTTTTAATATTTGTTCAGTGGCATCTTTTTTTATGCCTGAATGCCAGTGTGACCGATACCAATGTTACTGATATATTTACTGCCCTAAATCTCTGCCCTAAACATTTGTCCAGTGTGTGTTTTCTGCCCCCCTGGTTGCCCCAAGCGCAATTGCAATCAGTTTGTTGAAGTGACCCAACTAGGCTAGCAGTAACAACCTTGGCTTATCCAGTAGCGTGTGTTTCGGGCGGGACTACCTGTTTGATTGAACAATGGCAGACTGAGGTTGTGTTTAAAACTTGTTTTGCTCTGTTCTCTTCATGTACCCTTCAGGACAAAGACTCAAAAATAGTGTTCCTTCAGAAGGCCATCGATGTGGTGATGCTGGTTAGCGGAGAGCCCTTGGCTGCCAAACCCGCTCGAATCGTAGCCGGACACGAACCAGAGAAGACCAACGAGCTGCTGCAGGTCATTGCTAAGTGCTGTCTCAACAAGGTCAGTCCTGCGATTAAAGATCATTCAGCTACTGTACTTCTGTACTGCAGGATTCGCTCAAAGCCATTTAACTAGTGAATGACTCAAGACTAATGATGTCCAAGCAAGGGGTAATTTATAGACGCATTTATTTAATTGCACCCATGAGCTTTTCTGAAGGTTAAGGAGCGATGGAACATCGCCAGCAGCGTTATCAGGGGAACCCACTGATGCCTGCAGGGCAAAGAGCAGGTGCGCAACATTGAGCTGAATGACAGCTCTGCTGCTGGGATATTTTATAGGTTGCAAGAGAAAACGACATGAGGGCGCCACAGTGGTGATAGTTGCTGGATGGTTAAAATCAGAGATTACAGGGGTGACCCAGGTACTGGAAAATCGACAATCCTGCTCTGTCACCTTTGACTCTTTGAGCAAAACATTTGACCTTGTGTTGCCCCAGGAGGATTTTATGTAGCTTTTAATTATAGGGCCACTTTCTTTTTGGAATGCAGAAGAATTTATTATAATTTTTTATTTTTGTTTATGTTGTTGTGATTATCCCACATAATGACAAGGGACGGTCAAGCTCCAAAAAGGATAAAAACTACCATAAAATTATCATAAAATTATCCATATGACTCTATTTCAAGTCTTCAGAAGTCATATGATAGCTTTCTATGAAGAATAGACCGAAAGTCATTATTGACTGACAGTTTTTCCATGTGGCTAGCTGTCAAATCTCATATGCATTTGTGAACAGTATAATAAACAGTTTTTTGGCTTTGGCATCAAAAAAATAAAAAATAAAATAAAACAATAAATGGGAATAAACACTTTCCAATGTTTCATTAATTAACTTTAGTTAACTACATTAGTTAATATGAACTAAGAATGAAGTAAGTATTTTGTACAGCATTTATTAGTCTTGGGAGAATCCCCATGTATTGCCTCATGCAGGGATTTCAACCTACATTTTTTTGGTCACCAGCCCAGATCATTAACCACCATGCTACCCCATCTGTTCTGAATCCAGTTTTGTTTGGTCTGACAGCAAACTGAGGGTTGCTTGGGACTTGTGTTCATTATATTAAGCTGTTGTTAAACAGTGTGTCCTGTCCTTGTTCCAGCTCTCCAGTGACGAGGCTGTTAAGCGGGTGTTAGCTGGAGACAAGCAGGATCAGAAGGGGAAGCCCAGCACCTCCAGGTCCCAGGACAAGGAGAACAGAGAGGGCAGGGAGCGCCAGCGAGACCGTGAGGTGAGACCTGCTTGAGGCTTTGACACAGTGACATTTTCAGTCAAACCAGAATTTTCTGTTGTCTTAAATCACTATTCATGCCTTAACTTGTCCCCTTTGGGCTTTTTAATTCTTTTACTTCTGTTTGGATGCTAATTGAGCTGGTAGGTTTATTGTTATGAAAGTGAGAATTTGATGTATTCCCTGGCTGTTGTCCAGGAGAGGAAGGGCATCAAAGAAAGCAGCGGGAGCCGAGAGCAGAAAGATCCAGATCAACCCAAAGATCAAGAGAGCAAGAAAGACGACAAGGACCGTCGCAGAGATGGCGAGAGGTCTGACAAGGGAAAAAGCGAAAGAGATCGGACAAAAGACAGAGACAGAGACAAGGACAAGAGCCGGGATCGGGAGAAAGACAAGACCAGAGAGAAGGAACGTGAAAAGGATAAGGACCGCAACAGGGACAAGGAGAGGGAACGAGATAAAGAGAGGGATAAGAAAAAGGAACGCGAATCTCACAAAGACAGAGAACGAGACAAGGAGAGAGATCGCGAGCGTGAGAAACGACGGGAGAGAGAAAAAGAAAAAGTACGACACCGAGAGACTGATGAAAAGCTAAAGGACAGAGGCGATAGAAAGGTTTGCTCACACAATTTTATGATTCTGCTCACCGGCCACAATCACAGATGAGGGCCATTCTAAGAATTGGTGCAAAGTAGGAGTTGGAAATATCTTTTGTAAATTTGTATGTATTCAAATTGAATAATATCCAAGTTACAAATTTCTAGTAATTGTGCAGTTAATTCTCATATAGTATTTTCAGAAGGTTTCGGAATATTTGTTCTCTCCCCAAATTTGTCACTACTGGAACACAGTAATATATAATTTAATTAGAGTTATATTGACCTATTAAGATTTTGCTTATTGTCTTGTAAATATATTTTTTGCTTTTTTTTATTACTTTTTTTTTTTCGATAGCAATTACAGTTTTAACAATATTTTATGTGTGATTTATGAGATTTGTTGTATTTTGAATCAAATTTTTCTTAGTAAAAAGCATAAAGTTGATCATACTGATTTCAGAGTTAAGGATTCATTAGTCTGAATATACATTGGAGCCACACTATCTTAGTTTATAATTCAGTATACTTTATTTTTGACAAAACATCATATGTTTCGGTCATGACAGCACATTTTCGGTAGTGACCATAATGTTTTGGTGGCGACCACATCACATTAAAGAATTTTAACTCGCATACTAAAACACTACTAAAACATATTAAAATAAAGAATAGCATTTTTCCCCAAATAAAGGGATATGTGTTCCCTTTTGTCACTACCGAAACATGACATGTTTTGGTCGTGACTGTTACGGTAGTGACAGTTTTGGATACTTTTGAACCTAGTTCAAAGATGCTGATCAGCTCATGATTAGCTAGCACAGTTCTGAACAGCTGTACACATATAAAAATGAACTTTTTTGGAATAACACCCCAAAAAATCCCAATGATATTACCACTGAAACATCAGCAAATGTTTCAGTTCAGTCATGACTGTTTCTGTAGTGACGATTTTAGATACTTTTGAGCCCAGCTCAAAGATGCTAATCAGCACATGGTTAGCTAGCACAGTTCTGAACAGCTGTACACATATAAAAATTTACTTTTTATATGTGTACACATGAAAAAAAAAGGACAACAATTATTTCTGTATCATTTTGTATCAAGTAGAAATTTAGGGGTTAGAGTTCGGAACAGCCGCCTCCCAACTGAAAGTATCCAATAAATAATGATTTGATATATATTAAGCATACTGATATTTTAAATATTATTGTGGGTTTCAATAGACAATAGAAGGATCTTAGCAAACATCTAAGATTTGAATACTTAAATGCTTTTTAAACATGTTTTTTGGTTGACCAGTTTGACCAGTCTTATTTCCAAATCAGATTAATTCTCTTGCATTTAAAATCCCATTTAAACCTAGAAATAACGTTTTAGAATTGTGCAATTTTTAACAAAAACAAAACTTAAGAAATATTTATAAAGCAAATTTCTGTAACATTTAAACTCTTAGTCTTTCTCAGCTTTTAATATTTAATAACAGCTTGTCTTCTTCCATAGATCAAGGCAACAGAGGAGATCAGCAAGCCAAAGCCTCACCCAGAGGTTGTGAATAAAACACATGAAGCTGAAGCAGATGAGGTGAGATTGATTACTTTCATAACCACTGTTTACGCCCTTTATGTTTGATCTGCAGGTATGGGCAATCAATAAGGCTTGACGTAATGTTCTTCCTAGTTTATTGTTCTTTTCTTTGTTTATTTTAAAATGGAGGCCGAGGGTGGTGAACTGGAGGTACGAGTCTGTTGTGATGTCAGTGCCTGCTTTGCTTCGCAGTAGAATAATGGGTGTTTTGCATATGTGGTGTTGCGCAAGGACAGTCTTGGTGGTGGAGGTTGTCTTATCAGGCCTTAACAATTCGGATGCAATTCTGACGCCCAGGTTGAGACATTAGTTAAGAATTTTACCTGCCGTGGTAACAGTTTCTCCGGTCCTTAGGTCAATATTTTGTTTTAAAAAGTTTTAAAAGTGTCAGTTTACCCTACTGTTTTAAAGTTTGGGGACAGCACTCCAGTCTTCAGTGTTACATGATCCTTCAAAAATCATTTTAATATGCTGATTTGGTGCTTGAGAAATATTTCTTACTATTATCAAACAGGGTTCCTACGGGGTCTGGAAAAGTATGGAATTTGATTTAAGTATTTTCCAGGTCTGGAAAAAAGAAAGCAGAGTGTGGAGAAGTATTTGTGTTTCCAGAATTTTGCCCCTATTTAGTTTTATATAACAGAAAATTTAAGAATTTAATGAAAATAAATTTATTGTACAAGAAGTGAGATTGCTGGCAGCTGTTTAGAAATTCTTTAGTGATTGCTAAAAATGAACTTTTTATTATGCAATTATTATGATTATGCAGATTGGAGGTTATAAGCATTTTGGGTTTCTTCTCCCAATATTCTTATACACTTTTATGTACAGAAACACCATACTAACCATTACACCATTAAACTTAGCATGTAGGACAATGCACACTGAGCCACCTATTGTGCCATTTAGGGTGTGGTTTCTTGGCTGCCATAAAGTATGCGTTTAAGAGACCTAAGGCCTTGAAATATTGTATATTGCCTTAATGAATGCCATATTTGAAACACTTTTTACAATACCAATATAGACGCTTGAACTTGGCAGATTTTATATCATCAGCCCATTTTCTGCGCCACCACAGAGGAAGTTAAATTGGACATTATGGCATGATATTAGAGGTAATACAGTAAAAATGCCAAATTTTGAGTAAGTACATCTCTGTTAATTAATGTGCATCCATGGTCTTGTTTTATTCATAGTGATGCACAAAGAAAATAGGTTATATAAAACTAGAAATTGTAATGCATAAGCATGCAAAAAAATTCCCTTACGCATGTGAATAGTTTCTCAAGGGCACAAAAAAGTTTCTGTGTGCATGTAAAAGTCTGTTTTTTTTTTTTGTTTTGTTTTTTTTTAGTTTTGTTTTTTTATGGACTGTACTATATACCTAATATAAAGCTGAAAATAATGCACTATGAGCCATTTATGTTAAATATGATCTGAAAGTCTATTGAGAGGTTTGGAAATTTGAGTGTGGAAAAGTATGGAATTTTAAAATGGAAAATGGGTAGGATCCACTGATCTATAATAGACATTATATATAGATCAGTGGTAGGAACCCTGTATCAAAGCTTAATATTTTTGTTGACACTTTTATGCATTTTTTGATGAATAGAGAGTCTCTGCTATCACTTTTGAACAGTGTAATACATTCTTGCTGAATACAAATATTGATTTTTACTGACCTCAGACTTTTGAGTACATTTAAATAAACACTGACTTTTTTTTTCAAGACAAGTTTTTTTTTTTTTTTAAGTTTAATAATTTTAAAATTTTACAGACAAATAAAATGTCAGTAACTATTCACTTGACCACTATCAAGCATACATTTACAGATCTTCTGGACCTTCAGCATTTTGTGGAGTTTAGTGGAACAAAGTGCTCAAAATGAAATATGTATATTTGAACGGATTTTGTTTTAATGTGACAAGAGGCAGAAGTGTTTGTACATTTATATTTACTCACAAATTGCTGTAAATAACAATAATCACTAGAAACAATGCACCGCATGCTTGGATATTTCTAGAAAATGTTAACTTACATGGAGCTTTTTGTGAACAGACAACAGAAAACAAGATGCTTGCTTGTTCGCATATCAACAGTATACCGTACATAATCCTGCTATTTTTTTTTAACTGTCAGTTTTAAATCAGATGAACATTTTTGGTCGCCAAGCTGCTTCTCACAGTTGTTTTTTGTAGTCTCTGTTTTAAGGGTCTGTTCAAATCCCTAAACCTAAGTGTTTTGCTTTAGCAAGTGCCCTTAAATGTGATATTGTAGCTTCATGTATTATTTCCTGACTATATATTTTTGTCGCTCCATGTCCATGTGTCTTTGCAGCTTCAGTAGCTTCTCATTTAGAGATGTGAGCTGTTTTATTTGGCTAGTGGCTGTGAGTGTACTATTAATATAAATGTTGAAGTCTTAAGGCTCTTTGTTGCGTTTTATCTTCATTCAGCCTACAGATCTCTCTGAAATCCAGGTAAATTCTCTATGTCAGAAGTGAAATCTGTTTCCTCCTGCATTTTCTTATTGTTTAACTCTATGGTGATATTTCACATGTGCAACAACAGCCCAGGAGATTTTGTCAGGGGGTTTGTAAAGAAAGAAGGCTCACTTGTTTCTTGGCTAATGTCAAATAAGTGCTCCACAGGAGAGGAACTCCTAGTGAAAATGCATGCAAACTAATGTCTTTCCTCATTCCTTTCAGGCTGAGAGTCCTTCCCGCATCCCAAGGCCCTCATCAGCTAAAGGACAGCGGCGGTGGCCCAAAACAGGAGGTCAAGGTACTTAACGTGCCTTTCTTAACAGACTCTATTAATTATTGATGTGCAATGAAGTAATGCGTTGTTGAATGTCTAGCTTGAATTGTTTAGATGTTTTTTAGCAGAACAGCAGATGTTTAATTTGATTAGTCTTAAATGATGACATGAACTCTTTATCCTTCTTTCAGATGAGACTGACAGTGAAGGAGGTGAGTGTTGTTCTCTTCATTGAACACCTCTTACAAGATCCAAAGCTGTTTTTTTAAAGATATTTTGAGATAAAAACAAATCTTTGGTTAATTTATGTCACACCATAGGACATTAAGTCACACCAAAGGACAGAAATGGTAGTTATTGAAGTATTTCTATTTAATTTTGATAATGTCAAAGGATAAAGTTAGTTTAATTTTGATACAAACAATATCAACATGTTTTTTTAAACAAGACAAAATAATTTTCATCAACCAAATATAGTCTCTTAGCCAATCAATATGTTCCTGAAACTTTTCTAGTCCCCCTATATGCTAATAAAAGATAATATACTTAAGTGAGTGTGCAGTTATAATCTTTCTTTAGGTTTGTTCTTCTAACTGGCACCTCTATAGGTGTGCGTTTGTTTCGTGATTGTTAAGCAAAATGCTATTAACATGGTTAACATGGTCCTGGAGATCGACCTTCCTGCAGAGTTCAGCTCCAACCCTGACCAAACACACCTGAACCAGCTAATTAGGACCTGAAGAAGCACTTGATAATTACAGACAGGTGTGTTTAATTAGGGTTGGAACTAAACTCTGCAGGAACGTCGAGCTCCAGGAATAGGGTGGGGAACCCCTGTGCTAATCATACTAGTAACATGCTAATTATACTAGAAACACGTTAGCAATATGCCAGTAACTTGTTAGCCATGCTAACAACTGCTAGTAACATGCTAATCATGCTAGTAACATGCTACTAACTTGTTAACCATGTTAGAAACATGCTAGTAACATGTTAGTAACGTGCTAATCATGCTAGCAACATGCTAGTAACTTGTTAATCATACTAGCAACATGCTAGTAACTTGCAAAGCATGTTAACAGCATGCTAGTAACATGTTAATTGTGTTAGAAACACGATAGTAATATGTTTATCATGTTAGAATCATGCTAGCGACATGCTAAGCATGTTAACAACATGCTAGTAATATGCTAATCATGCTAGCAACAAGCTAGTAGCATGTTAATCATGCTAGCAACATGCTAGTAACATTAACATGCTAATTATGTTAGAAACATGCTACCAACATGCTAAAAAGGCTGTAAACATGTTAGTAATCTTGTTAACAACATGCTAATAACTTGCTGATCATGCTAGAATCATGCTATTAACTTGGTAATCGTGCTAACAACATGCTAGTTACATGGTAACAACATTGTAATCAGCCTATAATAATGCAAGCAACAAGCTAATCATGCCAGCAACATTTTAAATCATGTAAGCAATGTGCTAAATCATGATAGCAACATCAACTTTCAAACTTTTATAACTGCTTCGAACTTCCAGGCTTGGCTTTCCTAAGCCAACTCAAAGTTTGTGCTTTTCTTATTAATGTATAAAAGTTGTAATTTATTGAACCATGCTTGAGACAGTCACACCATAGGTTTTTTTTAAATTCTGATTTGACTCAAAATTTAAAAAATAACAAATAAATGTAATAACACATGCCCATGTAGGACGACAAAATAATTCTTTATATTTATTTATTTATTTATTTATTTAATCTTGTGGGACAGTGAAAATGCCATGTCACATCAACAACCCATTTGCGATTTGATAATCACAGTTAAGCCGTAATGTGTTCTCTCAACCATGTATTGTTAGAATTGCACATTAAAGAATTACCCACTAACTGATTAAAAAATTAATTTCTTGATTGAAAAATGTCAAAAACATCTATTCTGATTTTTTTTTTTCCTTTCAGAAGGGGAAGCCCCTTTAGCAGAGAAACCAGTCTTCATTGAAAATGGAGACACAATAGATTCTGTGCCACCGCAAACAACACACAGGTTTGTGCTTTCTTTATTTTTTCTCTCTTAATTAGTGGTAATGATCCCATAAGTGTGTTGATTCAGAGATAAAAAAAAATGGCTACGGGTCTGTCCAGTGATAACAAAGCAAGCCATTGTGATAATGTGCTGAGGTGTTTGTGGGTGGATGGAGTGTATCATATATGCCCCCGTGAGAGATTGTCTGGCAGTGGAAGCCACTGATGCAAATCCCCTTGCTTTCGCTGCAATGTACCGCAAGATTTAACCACAAGATATCACTCTCATCCACATCATTACTCTTGGTTCTCAAGACTGTTTTTGTAAGCATTTGGCCATATAGGAACTTTCTGTTACTTAAACTCCCCACGCATAAAATCGCATGCATACTTTACAAAAAGTACTTGTGTATTTCCTGTGTGAATGTACTTTTTCTTCTTTTATGTGAATGTTTATACGAGTAGAAGATTACCACGGCCTAGCAGCGCTCGACCGGCAGCTCCCCGTGTTAAACGACAGGAGAGCTATGCTGATGTGACCCCAGCAGAGAGGTGAGAGATCTCACTCATCAGGCTCTCAGGTTCTCACTTTTTATTAAAGAAGTAAACCACAAGCAGGCTGCATTACAGTGATTTTACTTCAGGTAGTGGCTTCTTAGCTGCAATATCCTTAGTAATATGGGTCATTCTATAATTGTGGGTACATCTCATGTCCGTGAAGTATATTTTTGATATATTTTCATCAATATAAAGCCCCGATGCTAAATTTTCTAGTACATATCTTTTGTTCAAAAATGATGTTCATATAACAGACAACCCTATTCAGCTGTCCCATTTTTGTAAAGTTGCTCATTCTACTCTGCATTTAGGCATGAAAATTACTTCAAATATAAATTTCATAGTTTTGCCTTTAGTTAGACTAGGTTATCAAGACATTTGGATGTGCGCTTCAAAAATAGTTAAGTGCTTATTGTGATATAACTTGTTTTATTTGTGTCCGAAAAACCATTGTCAACTAAGTCACCCACTAGAAAACCCCCACCCTTGAAAAAGGAATGGTTTGTCCCATTCTCACATAATTTGCACAGTATGATGATATTTCCTCTAGAAGCACATGGATGAAACACTAGTAGTTATGTTCTCTCTCTTTCCCCTAATATTGGTTAAACTAGCAAACCTGTGTCAAGAGTGGATTAATTGACTGTCATCAGTGTTACACAAGTATTATTGCTGCAAATTTTAACAAGACGATTTAACAAAAACGTAAGTTTTGTTTATAAAAATATATTTCTAAATATACCATATGCTCTTTAGTTCTAGGCGTCCATGTTGAGTATAGACCCAAAACACTAAAAATGTCAACTAAGTTATGTGTCAACTGTGTTACCCAGTAAAGGTAACATGGTGGACAGTAGCAAACATAGATGGTATTTTATGCACCTATTCCTACAGTTCACCTTTATTTATATAGCACTTCAAACAATTTAGATTGTTTCAAAGCAGCTTTGTAAGGTCATGTTTGGGATTTTGGAAAAAAAGAAAACTATCTTTCTTCACACTGTCAAATTCTAAATGTACCCCTAATTATAGAATGACCCATATACATTACATTCAAAGTAAAACAGTAATATTGTGAAATATTACAATTTAAAATAATTATTTTCTATTTTAATTTATTCTAAAATATAATTTATTCCTGTGATGACAAAGCTAAATTTTTAGATTTCTTTCAGAAATCATTTAAATTTTTTTAATAAGTAATTAAGTTTTACTTTCGTATTGCTTCTGTATTTTCAATGTTGAAAACAGTTGTGCTGCATAATTTTTTTTTTTTTGTGAAAACCTTGATACATTTATTTTTAGCATTCTTTAATTAACAGAAAGTTCAAAAGAACAGTATTTAATTAAAATAGGAACATATTGTAAAAGTGTAAATGTCTTTACTGTTAGTTTGCTGCATCCTTATAAAGTATATATAAAAGTATTAATTTCTTTTTTATAAAAGTTGTACTGACTCCAAATAGCTGTATTTAAGCATGACTGGGCTTTTCTCAGGCTGGGCAGTGGCAAGACCCCTGCGACTGTCATTTTGGATGGCAAGAAGCTCTCTGAAGATGAGGATGATGAAGATGGCCAGTTTGTGGTGGAGGAGGCAGCTGTGCCTCCTTCTGACATACCTGAAATTGAGGTAGTGTAGATGCTTCATATGCATATGTAGTATCCAGATTTAAAAAATCATAATGATTTGGACTAACTGACTTATGTTTCATTACAGCGTAATTCACTTGAACTGCAAGGGGATGACAAACACGGTAAACCATGTGCAATAATTTATTCTGAAATGGACATTCTGCCATAAATGAGGAATTATGTGAATTAATCATTGAATGGTTTTCATTTGTTCATAGGTGGACTTGTGAAAAAAATCCTAGAGACAAAGAAAGACTATGAATCATCTCCATCCACAAAGTCAAAAGAACAGGTATGACACTCTCTTGTTCGCATTAATGCCACTAGGTGGCAGTGCTATTCCATCTTACAGGTCCAAGTTTTGTTTTTTACAACAAAATTCCAGTAACGTGAGTAAATGCGTTTCAAAATCTCTTCATCAAGGGAATCAGCATTTTTGTGCTCTACAATACCTCAGGGACTCCTGACCCAGTGCACCATCAGTTTACTAAAGAAAGCAACTTTGCAAATGGAGTGGAGAAATGTAATTGCGGTCCCTTAGAGCCACTGAAGTGTTATTTTCTTCAACGGAGCTTAAATAATTAGGGCAAAACAAGCATGATGGCACCATTCATGCTGTTTAGATATTTAACATGGGTAACTATTGTGGCCTGTTTATTTGTGAATTTTGTTGGTTTTGGTGGCTTGGAGTTGGAGCTTGCTTGTGAATTTGTTTTAGCTCTGAATTGTTTTAAGATTAAAATTCTTGGGGGATTTTATCTGATAGCTTTGTTCCTTTGGCCCATGACAGTATAAAGATTGATCAGTGGAATATAGATTAATATAAAGATAGTATTTCATTTCCAAAAAGCAATAAAACCAATTTCGCTCTTCGGGCACAGTTTCAGTGCGGTTCAGGCTATGTACTTTCCTCCTCTGGCCAAAAAATTTGTAGAACGATTTTTCAGGACTGCTGGAATATGATTGTCAATCAAAAGTGGCACTTTATCAATGTCTTCCCATATTTTTTTTTGCTTGAATTGAGCTTTGATTTGACTTTTGAAGTTTGATTTGACTTTTGAAGGCATCCTGTCCATGCCCTGGTGGAAGGGGCCATGTGCACTGGGTGGTCCACCCTAGCCGGAACGGATGCTCCGGTCTATCTGTCCGTCACTGGCTGTAGGCCTGATGGATGCAGTGTTTGGTGGTGGCCTTCATGCAGAACCCCCACCCTTTCACCCCAACTTCCCACCTTAGTCACATCATGCTTAAAGAGCGAGTCAGCAGTGGGGAGAAATAGGTGGGAATTGTAAGGAATACTGACTCTTTTGTGTTTTTTAAAGTAATTTTGAGGCAGAAGAAAAGTATAGTAATTAAACAGTAACTAGTTTTATTTCATACTTTACACTGTCTTTCTTCTTAAAGGGATAGTTCACCTAAAAATGAAAATTCTGTCCTTTTTTCATTTTCGGAACACAAATGAAGATATTTTGATGAAATCTGAGAGCTTTCTGACCCTGCATAGACAGTAACAGTACTACCACGTTCAAGGCCCATAAAGGTAGTAAGGACATCATTAAAACAGTCCATGTGACAGCAGTGGTTCAAGCATAATGTTATGATGCTATGAGAATACTTTTTGTGCGCAAAGAAAACAAAAATAACAACTTTATTCAGCAATTTATTTTCTTTCCTGTCAGTCTTTGACGCACACTCACAACAGTACCACAGTGCAAACACGTGCATTCCTCTGCTCGAAAAAAGTATTCTCGTAGGTTCATAAAATGGATTTCATCAAAAAACATCTTAATCTGTGTTCTGAAGGTGAACAAAGGTCTTACGGGTTTGGAACGACACGAGGGTAAGTGATTAATGACAGAATTTTCATTTTTGGGTAAATGATCTATTCAAATAAAAATTTAGACTAAAATAATAATACTAATAAATAAAAACATATATTGCTAATAAAAACTATAGTAATACTAACAATATTGATAATACTAGTATTAAGGTTATTACCATTTTGCCTATATTCCATCTAGGCTAGCAAAAACAGTCTAAAGGTGCCTTTATTCTGCAGAAATGTATAATGTTACATGTACAGTGGTGGCCAAAATTATTAGAACAATGGTATTTTCACGAGCTAAAAATGGTTTTAAGTCAGTTATTTCTATCTTTCGCTGTGGTGTGTCAATAGGAAATATCAGTTTATGTTAATGGCAATTCATTTTACCATTAATTGTGATAATCCAGTGAGACTTTTGTTTGCATATGGAGTCTGACAACACCCAGGGCTCCACACAGAGATCTGATCTCACCATCATCCAGTCTGTTTGAAATGACATGAAGAAACAGATTCAAACAGAGAACTGTGGCAGCATCTCCAAAATGCTTCAAGAGACCTACCTGCAAAGCTACCTGAAAAATGATGCGCAAGTGCACCTAGGGCAAAAGCTGCTTTAAACACAAAGGATGGTCAAACCAAATGTTGTTTCATTAGTTAATAGAAGTTAATTGTGAAAGAAAATTTTTGAGAGCATCCTCATTTTACAGCATTTTTACACAAGTGCCTAACATTTTTAACAGTACTGTAGTTTTGCAGGTGGGTTTCTTGAAGCATCTTAGAGACTTTGCCACAGTTCTTTGGAAAATGTAAATTGATATTTTCTATTGACACACTACAGCAAAATATAGAAATAACTGACTTAAAACGATTTTTAGCTGGTGAAAATACTAGCATTCTAATAATTTTGGCCACCACTGTATGATGTTTACAAAAGATTGCTAATTCAAATAAATGTTCTTTTGTACTTTATATTTATCAAAGAATCATGAAAAAGATGATTTCCACAGAAATCATTCCATTGCACAACTGTTTGCAACATTAATAAAAAGAATTTTTTTGAGCAGCAAATCAGCATATTAGAATGATTTCTGAAGGATCATGTGACACTGAAGACAGTAATGATGCTGAAAATTCAGCTTTATATCACAGAAATAAATTACATTTTGAAATTAATTAATTAATTCAAAAGTTTAAATTTAAGAATAAGAATTTTTTATATTTGAAAAATCTTGTCATTTCCATCTCTATGTAATGTAAGAAAGTAATGAGCAATGTCAAGTAGATTTGATGTCAAAACTGATGTTGCAAGCTTTTTTGGAGCTTGAGTCCCCATTACATTTTATTGTTTGAAAAACAGTGCTCAGTACGTTCTTCAGACTTTCCCTTATGTTTTGCATTGAAGAAAGAAAGCAATACAGGTTTGGAAATTAGTGAAATTAATGAAATTAGGGCTGCACGATTATGACAAAAATCGTAATTGTCGATTATTCCCTTGAAATTGTAATTGTGATTTATTAATTATGATGATCACAATTTACATTTGAATGATGTTTTGAATAGCTTTATACTATTGTTTGAAGCAACTGCATGCCACATGTTTATATATAGTTTCTTCTTTAAATATAAAAAAAATTACAAAGTAAAGAGTTAAAACAATGAAGAAAAACCTTAAGATAACCTGTAGATAACCCCCCCCATCTTAAGAAAGCAGAAATCACGATTAGAAATTCGATTAATTGTGCAGCCCTACTTGAAATGTTCATAAAAGTATCATTTAGTTCATTCGGGTGCAGTTTTTGTTTCATAGACGGCATGAGCTCTGTGCTTCATCGCTAGCGCGATCCTGTTTGGTGTTCAACCTCAGCCGCACACAGTGAGCTGCTCCCAGCTGGCCCTTACAGCCAGCACTTCTCCCTCCTGTGTTCTTGATTTCAAAACAATCAGACTGGATTTCCTTTCAATCCCAAATAATCAAATTAGATTTCCCCCATCAAACGCAGGCCAACTCCGGGCTGGAATCTGAGCGCTGCTGGCCGCGCTCTCCTAATTGACTTAATTTAGCCTCATCAGCTCTCTAAATTCTCCATCTTAATTGCGGTGCATGAAATGGGCGTGTGTTTTTGGGGCAGTACATGTTAACCGGCACACCGCACCTCTCCTGTCTAGTCAGCTGTATTGAAGAAAAAAATCTGTAATGACTTCCTTCCTGACATGAAAGGGAGGTAAAGGTCGGTGCAATAAAGCGCCTGCTCTTCTGTAATCACGGTGTAACATCCAGGGTTAAAAATGTAAATACTGAGCTTCCTTATCCTCCCCGACAGGTTTGAAGTTACAGTGCTCATAACTCATTCAACAAATATGAGCTTTCGCTCTCAGATCTCTCTGGGATTTTGAGTTAACGGAGATCCCTACATCAAGTACGTATGACTTAATCTCATCGGAACGACCACAGAATTTAGAGTTTTGACTATTTTGTCATTTCAAAGGTGAAACTGAGCCTGTGACTCATTCTGTGGCTTTATTAGCTTGAGCTTTCCGTTCCGCTTCGTAAGTGAAGATTTACCTCGCCGAGGTCGACAGAACTTCATTTATTAAAATCTGCTAGGTCGTTATTTTTTCAATTTGGCTGGATGCAATATTACGAAGGGCCGTTTCACCATCACCATTAGAATTTTTTTGCAGCTGACCTTTGTTGTGACCCTCCAGATCACGTGTATATTATTCTAAGATACTTCTTGTAGGGCGTCTTTTTTTGTTTTGAGAGTATTGGCCCCTGACAGCAGCTGCGTTTTTATAAGCATTTTTTTTTCCTCTTTCCTTTTCCCTCTTTTGCGCCATCAAATTAGGCTGATGAAGGTTTGCAATGTATAAATAAACCCCATGGCACACAAATGGATGGCTGTTGAGTGAACGCCACGCCAGCTCGCGCTCTGCAGAACAGGCAGGAAAATAAATAGTCATCCCTTCAGGCCTGTGTCTTTGTAAACATCTACCTTTTTGTTGGAAATGTAAAGGAAATGACTCTCGTTGCATTCCTCAACATTTTGCCCTCACCGAGAGACGATTGACATCTCTGTGGAATGACCCCGGAGGTTACGGTGAAATACCACGGTACAGGTCTCTGAAGTCTGATAGCGTAATTGGTTGTGTTTTAACTTATTATTTCAGTCCTACCGCTGTCTGGTTCTCATAAGACGAACTGTCATACACTGTGGTTCTGTGGTGATCCGCTTAGCACGCAAGTGCAGGACGGTGACCCCCACGGGGCCGAACTGACCCTTCCATCCTGTCTACACGACTCTGCCTCTCTGCACTTCACTTCATCCCAGCTATTTTTATGATGTTGCTGGATGAGGCCCATGTTTTCCCCAAGGAGGAAACCCTTAAACATTGCTAAACAATTAATCTTTACCCTTTGAGTCAGTGTTGGACTCAAAGACCCACCATGGTGTTTTTTTATACCAGTAGCAGGCTGTCTAAACCATGTCTTTAACCATGTAGTTTAAATAAGGTTTTCTGTTAAGAATAATGCATTTTGGATGTTTTAACTGCTTTTTGTGTATTCAACTGCAAAATGCAACAGCATTTTTAGTATGTGAAGATTAATTTTAATTCATATGTGGATATTTTTTAAATGTAAAAAACAGTAGCTAGTCAGCATGTAGGGTACAACCCAATATACCACTGTAAACAATCAAAAAGTATGATCGATCATTGATGTCGCTTTCCCAACTGAAAACTAATCTAAAAAGGTTTATGAATGCAAAATAGAGGTAAAAAACGATAAACTGGTGGAAATGGTACATTTTTGAATATCAGTTTTGAATATTGCTTCTACCTGTTAACCCGATAAACTAGTAGAAATATGGTACATTTTCGAATATCTGTTTTGAATATCGTTTCTACCACTTAAAACGATAAACTTGCTAGAAATATGGTACATTTTTGAATATCGGTTCTAAATATTGTTACTTACCAGTTAAAACCATAAACCGGTAGAAATATGGTATATTTTCGAGTAGCGGTTCTGAATTTCGATTCTACCGGTTAAAATGATAAACTGGTAGAAATATGGTACATTTTTGAATATTGTTTCTGAAAATCATTTGTACCAGTTAAAATGATAACCTGTTAGAAATAAATATGTTAAACTTTTTAATATTGTTTCTGAAAATCGTTTCTGAATATCGTTTTTACCAGTTAAAATGATAAACTAGTAGAAATGTACATTTTTAAATATCAGTTCTAAATATCGTTTCTACCACATAAAACGATAAACTTGGTAGAAATATGGTAAATTTTTGAATATCGGTTCTGAAAATCATTTCTGAATATCCTTTCCAGTTAAAACGATAAACTGGTAGAAATATGGTACATTTTCGAATATTGGTTCAGCAAGTCATTTCTACCAGTTAAACTGATAAACTAGTAGAAATGTTGTACATGTTTGAATATCAGTTCTAAATATCGTTTCTACCACTTAAAATGATAAACTTGGTAGAAATATGGTACATTTTTGAATATCGGTTCTGAATTTAGTTTTTAGCAGGTAAAACCATAAACTGGTAGAAATATTGTACATTTTCAAATATCAGTTTTGAATATCATTACTACTAGATAAAACAAAAGAACCGGTAGAAATTTGGTAGATTTTTGAATATCAGTTCTAAATATCGTTACTACCAGTTAAACCATAAACTGTTAGAAATATGGTTTATTTTCAAATATCAGTTCTGAATATCGTTACTACTAGTTAAAACCATGAACTGGTAGAAATGTGGTACATTTTTGAATATTGTTTCTGTCTGCTGAGTTGTCCTCTCCTAGTATAGTCTGATTTATGAACAAATGATTAAGCTCCGTAGCTTCTTTTAATGATTCATTTTCACTCATGTTGCTGGTTTGAATCAATCTGACTTCATCAAAACAGTTACTGAATCAACAACTGATTCACTGATCTTCAAGTTATTGTTCCTTTTGGTGATGTCCATTTCAGAATAAAGCATTTTTTTGTACTAAGGCACGTGAAACCTCATGTAAGATCATTTCTGACTAGTCGGAGCTCCTGCTGTCACGTTTACAGTATATGTTGTAGCCTGTCTGTGTAAAATGCTCATCATGCTCAGCTAAGCTTTATTGTTTACATTGGGAAAAAACAACACAGAGCACATATAGCTAAAATTAGCATGGTATTCATTTATTTATGAAGATGTCTCATTGCAGTGTTCTTGACTAATCTTGACTTTTAAGCAGTGAGTTTATGGACAAAACTACCTGTCAGTCCAAACAATGATAGATGAGCAGAGTATTTGTCATTATTTTTCCTATTCTGTTTGACGCTGCTAATGGCGGATAAGTGACTCATTCATTTTTTAGGTTTGCCATACTTGTCCTAACCACAAATTAACAAGGAAAAACTGTTCTCGTTTGTATTAATGTAAGCCCAGCTTATCTCATGAATCATGTTTGAACTGAACATTTCAGATCCACAGAACCGTGACACGACACACAGCGGCAAAGTGGATGTTGCTCAAGTTTGTCATTCTCAAGAGGACTGCAGGACTCTGATTTTCCTTGCCAGAGCTCTAATTTGAACAGCGCTGCTCTGCTTCTTTTCGTAGTTCTTTATTAGCACTCTATAAATCATGCATTTTGCATGCATTTCTTCATTAAGCAAATTGGGCTTGCAGCTGAAGGCTCAAATCCACATTGCGAGGTAATGAGGCGTCCTGGTGCAAGAGGCTTCGGCCCGATGCATCGGCGTCTCTGAAAGCCACCTGCCCCAGGCACACCGGCTCTACGTCCCGCTTGTGTCACTGTCTGAGATAATGGGAAAACCTGTCCTCAGCTGCCTCGTGCAAAACAAATATTTTTCTTGGGTCCAGTGAAGAGAGGGGAAAATGAGAGCCCCTATAAACGATTGATTTATGTCCTCTGAGACAGAAAGCTGGAGTTTTTCTTTTCTTTTTCGACTAAGGGGTGAGGTGCAGGAGGACGGCAAACAGAGCAAATCCGGCCTGGCCTTCGCGCTCCACGAACAGTGGGCCGAATGTGCTGGCTGGTGTTTGTGTAGAGGGGGTGTTTAGGGGCCAGGGAAACCACCCACATTGCAGACAACTATTAGACGTTTCAATCCGAACACACTTGTAAACCACAGAAAGAGAGAGGGGGGGGGGAATTAAGTTTGTTAGAGTTCTAGAGCAAAGCGGCATAGTTAACCTTTGAAGTGTTTGTAATATAGTTACCGAACTCTGTAAAGTTGTAACAATAAACTTTTGGTTTCAAAACACAGATGATTAGAGACCGGCTCTTTATGAAAATATTTTCAGATTTCAAATCCTAATAGCGTTTGACCAACTGTATATCTGTATATGCACTACCAGTCAAAAGTTTTTGAACAGTAAGGTTTGTAATGTTTTTTAAATAAATCTCTTCTGCTCACCAACCTGCATTTATTTGATCCAAAATACAGAAAATTTTTAAAAATATTTTTACTACTTAAAATAACTATTTTCTATTTGAATATATTTTAAAATGTAATTTATTCCTGAGATCAAATCTAAATTTTCAGCATCATTACTCCAGTCTTCAGTGTCACATGATCCTTCAGAGGTCATTCTAATATGCGGATTTGCTGTTCAAAGAAAAACATTTATTACTGTCAATATTTAAAACAGCTGCGTACTTTTTTATTTTCAGGATTCTTTGACTAGAAAGATCCAAATATCAGCATTTATCTGAAATAAAAAGCTTTTTACCACTCAAAAGCTTTTTCGGGCAAGATATTATAGAAATTAATGCTTTTATGTAGCAAGGATGCTTTAAATTGGTCAAAAGTGTTAATAAAGGCATTTATAATGTTACAAAAGATTTTTATTTCAGATAAATGCTGTTCTTCTGAACTTTCTGTTCATCAAAGAAACCTGAAAAAATGTTTTGAACATCATAATAATAAAAATAATAAATAAAAATAATAATAATAATAATAAATATTTTTAAAGAAGCAAATCAGAATATTAGAATGATTTCTGAAGGATCATGTGATGAGTAATGATGCTAAAAATTCAGCTTTGAAATCACAGAAATAAATTACATTTTAAAATATAATTCAAATAGAAAACTGTTATTTTAAATAGCACAAATATTTAACATTTTTTCCATTTTTGCTGTACTTTGGATCAAATAAATGCAGGCTTGGTGAGCAGAAGAGACTTCTCTTGAAGACTCTCATATTTACAAGTTAAGAATGATGCTTAATTGCCAAATAAAAAACTCATTAAAATCAAGATATTTACATTGTTGCTCAGTGTATCGCCGGAAAGTCATTTCAAATATATTGTTTCTATGTTGATTACATGTAACACAATGTTAGTTGAGTTCATGTAATTCTCTGGCCTATTTTGATAAGGACGTTTCTGGTTATTGTATTGTCATGTAGCCCATGTTTGACGCGCCCCACCTTAGATAGGAAGATGTTGGTGTTTATGGCTAGAATGACACGAGTTCAGCTTGAAATGAGGTAAATGTGAAGTAGTTGTTACCGAATACTGTTGTAAAATAACTTCACTGCCATAGCCTGTTACTAAAATAAACAAAGTCATGTCTTGCATGAGGGTGTGTGTGTGTCTGAGTGGGACGGAGGCAGTAAGAGTAAAGCCTGTTGGCCAAGTGCCACACACAGCCTGTGGCCTCAGCTGAGTAAATAGACACGGGCCCCGTGTGCCAGGGGGGGCCTTTTTGCGCTCGGCTGAAGGGTGACTGGGGCAGACCAGGACCCCCCAACCACACCGCATACAGAGGAGGCCTTCAGTAACCACTCACTCACATTATGGATCCCATGTCTCTTTCGTTTTGATCTTTATATACATTGCAAGGTTTGTATAATTCCTGCCTTGAAATTCTAAACATTTGTAGCCTTGACATTGAAAACCACTAAATGCAGACTTCTCCCTGCTGCTTTTTTCCCTAAAGTATATTGTTGGTAGGTATAGATTTCCTCTAACCTCATTTATAGCATTCATCTGAAGTGCTCCCTTATGGGAGTGACTTCCCACTATAGTCGTTTTCAGCAATTTTCAATTGTAAGCTTCATTTACATAGTCGTTTGAGAATCAGAGGACACGATTGCCCATTAACAGCTTTTACGATTCAGCTCTAGACTCCGGATGCAACACTAACCATAGTTTAACCATGGGATTTGTAGTAAATCAGTGGTTATCCAAATGGAAATCAATATGACAAAAAACATGGTTAACATTTTTAATTGGCATGGTGTTGTTTTGAACAAAATCAGGTTTTCAGAATCTCCAAAATAAAGTTTGTTTGGAGTTTGTTTCAGGAGTTCAGATTGCCAAAGCAAACTTTCCGGAAGAGTTTTCACACTGGTAAGCACCTTCAAACTACCATTGGTTCACGTGCATCTTCTTTGACGTGGAAATCTTCTCCAGTTCAGTTAGTTTGTTTGTTCCGTTGAGGTCAGACGCGAGTATAAACATGAACGCACTAAAGAGCTGCTTTGTGGTAGAAATGAAGTTGTGATTTTAATTGAAAGCAACACTGAGACAGGTTATTTCAAATAACTTTTTACCCCTAAGCGAAAAGCGGAAAAGTTCATCCACAAATGAAAATTTTGACATTTACTCACCCTCATGTCATTCCAAATGTGTATTTGACTTGTGACATGTAAAAGGAAGATATTTTGACAAACATTTCAACTGTTTTTGTGTAAACAATCAATGGGGTTCATTACAACAACATTGGACTCCATTGACTTTCATTGTATGCACAAAAACACACTGACACTTTTTTTAAAGGTGGCATATCATGAAAATCTAACTTTTTCCATGTTTAAGTGCTAAAATCGGGTCCCCAGTGCATCTACCAACCCAGAAAATGTGAAAAAAGACAACCCAGTAACTTTGTTTTGGTAAGCCTTTTTCTACAAGCATGTGAAAAAACGAGCGTGGCAGATTTCGTTCCCCCGTTACATAGAAAGGGGATCTTATTATAATATTAAAGCCACTCAGTCTGCATGTTGCCACCCACGATGCTGTCATTTTGTTTTCGCAAACCACAACGGCGTACCAGTAATACAAGTTCAGCAAAAGTTCAAGACACATGCTAACTGTTCTGTCATTCATTGGCTGCACAGATGAGCACAGAACACTATTTAGAGTCCCAGCCCCAGAGGAGACAAGAGAACAGTGAATTTATTGATTTATTTACTGTATATTACGCTGCTGCCTCACAGATCTGATATAAACATGCAATTTTTTTTTTTCCCCAGCTGATCACCTTCACAGACATTTATTGAAACTCCTGTGTGTTTTTAACATAAACTTTGACAGTTTATGCGCAATAAGACATGAAAGAGAACTTAGTTTAGCACTCACATGCCATGTAACAGCCACTTTCTGTGTGTGTGTGCTTCGGATGTGCGCTCAGAAAACCCTACATCAGAAGTTTAAACTATTATGGTTTAAAACTGACAATTTGAGCACAATAGACATGATAATCAAAACCAAACAGATGTTTTTTAGCTGAGCATCTAAGGTACGAGCTGTAAAGGCACAGCCCTGTTCTGGAAAAGAGGGCAGGGAGCAGCATCTCATTTGCATTTAAAGAGACATGCATGAAATTAGCGTGTTTCTGCTTCCACCTCAAAATGAGCACTTTCAAAACGATATTATATATGATCTGTAGGGTATTTTGAGCTGAGACACATTCTGAGGACACCCGAGACATGTATTACATATTGTAAAAGGGGGCTTTATAGGTAAGTTCAAAGCTAGTGATGAAAAGTTTGGATCATTTTACCCACTCTGACCTTTGAGTCTCATTCAGCAAAAAGAAACAAATCTTTTTTCGAGTCATTTCGTTCATTTTAGCAAAATATAATTAAAATGTTATGTGTTACTTCCCTAACACATCTACTACTTATGCAAACGTTTTTATTTATTTAATGTTTTATTTGTTAGGGACAGATACAGTGAGCATAGATGAAACTGAAATAAGTCATCCCATGCATGTATCATAGTGCTTGTAGCTAAAGCACACTACAAACAAGACAAAACTATAATGCTATAAGAAACAGAAATTATTAATTCATTGTTTATCTGGGTCTTTAGTCTGTGATTAGCTGACCTCACCTTTTATCTGACAAGTCTTCAGGTTTGAGTCGTTCGTTCATCACGTGACAGCCCCATAACCTATGCAGTCTGAGACGGAAAGAGAATTGATTCACCTTCCGAGTCTTTGGGTTTGAGTCGTTCGTTCATCATTATGGGGCTGTCACGAAGACTCGAAACAGGTGAACTAATTCCAGTACAGAACCTATAGGATGTTGCGCATGTGCGACTGAACCCCCAATCCCAAGATGTTCTCGTTCTTCCCGAGTCACATTAAAAATTCGTTCAAAATGAACAAATCGTTCAAGAACAACCCTTTACTATTTAAAGCCACGTTTACAATGGCTAACTATCGTATACACATTGAATTAAAGGTACAAAAGCTGTCACTGGGGTGGTATCCTTTCAAAAAGTACTAATGTGTGCCATTTAAGTAATAATATGTAACTTTAAGCTACTAATATGTGCACTTTAGGGGTAAGTAAGGTACTAAAGGTACCGCATCAGTGATATCTTTTGTATCTTTTTTTCTGAAAGTGTATGCTGATTGGGTTATCCTACCAATACACAATCATAGCTTCATGTTGAAAATCTGCCAAAATGGGCACAGTGACAACGGATTGAATAGAAATGACACAGTCGTTTAGCCTGTCACACCTTTTTCATTCATAAGTGACTCTGACAGAAGAGGGTGAAATTTTAGTAAGGTAATATGACATTGTTTTGAGATGGCTAGTGTTGATCTGTTTCCTGTGATTCTGTCTCTCTCTGCAGGATCGGTCGTTGGTGTCGGAGGCGTCTCGTAGGAAGGAACGTGAATTTGTGGCGAAGGAGATCGAGCGCCTGCGGTCATCCATACAGACGGTGTGTCGCAGCGCTCTGCCTCTGGGCAAGATCATGGACTACATTCAGGAGGATATGGACTCCATGCAGAACGAACTGCAGACCTGGCGCAAAGAGAACAAGGAGAACGCACAGGCTCTGCAACAGGAACAAAGGTACACATGCATATTAGCTCTGTCACATTTGAGGTCAAAAGTTTACATCCCCCTTTCAGAATCTGCAAAATTTTAATTTTACCAAAATAAGAGGGATCATACAAAATGCATGCTATTGTTTATTTAGTACTGACCTGAAAAAGATTCACATAAAAGATGTTTACATATAGTCCACGAGAGAAAACATAGTCCACATGAGAAAACTTTTAAACAGAATGGAGATGTGTACATTGTTCTTATTTTACCTAAATATCATATTTTTTCATTTAGTACTGCCCTTCAGAGGCTACAGAAGATGGTTACATGTTTCCTGATGGCTCTTAATGCATCGTTTTTCCTACTGGAGCATTAGTGAGCATTTCAACCTTCCGTAATAGTTGCATATGAGTCTCTCAGTTGTTCTCAGTGTGAATAGATGGATCTCAAAATCGTACAGTCATTGTTGGAAAGGGTTCAAATACACAAAATTGCTGAAAAACCAAAGAATTTGTGGGACCTGAATGATTTTTCTGAAAAACAGTGGGCAGTTTAACTGTTCAGGACAAACAAGGGACTCACGAACAACTATTACTAAACAACAAAACACAGCTGTGGATCATTCAGGTTACAACACAGTGTTAAGAATCAAAGGGATGTAATCTTCTGAATGGGGTCATTTTTTATCAATTCAACTATTATTTTCTCTTGTGGACTATATGTAAACATCATGGTTCCTCTAATTATACGTACGTACTTTACATTTTGCAGATTCTGAAAGGGGGATGTAAACTTTTGACCTCAACTGTAAACGGCCTTGCTGTATTCTGCCGACATAGACAGCATCCTAGCTGAAGTGAAACGTCTTAAAGGAATAGTTCACCCAGAAATGAAAATTCTGTCATTAATTACTCACCCTCATGTTGTTTCAAACCTGTAAGACCTCCGTTCATCTTCAGCACACAAGTTAAGATATTTTTGATGAAATCTGAAAGATTTCTGACCCTGCATAGACAGCAACGCAACTGACACGTTCAAGGCCCAGAAAGGTAGTAAGGACACTGATAAAATAGTTCATGTGACATCAGTGGTTCAACCTTAATTTTAAGATTTCCAGCTGCTTGAATAGTCTTGTTCTTGAGTGTTAAGCCATTTCTCCGTCTATATCTCAGAATCACAGACAGCGTTGTGGAACCTCTCAAGGCCGAGCTCGCTGAACTGGAGCAGTTAATCAAAGACCAGCAGGACAAGATCTGCGCAGTCAAGTCCAACATCTTGAAGAACGAGGAGAAGATCCAGAAGATGGTGTCCAGCATTAGCTTCTCCTCGCAAACGTGAATACCAGCACACCCCAAAAGAAACCTGAAGCACTGAGCGGCAGGGAGAGCTCCTGTTTAATAGACCTGATGTCTTTGAGCAGCACTGGAGGGAGTTCAGAAGGTGCAGGTACAGTCAGGAGTCACTCTCCTCAAACCTCCTTCATGTAAGGTGCCTTCTGTAAGACCTAGGATCTGTTTGCGCTGGCCCGTTGGGATTCTCAAACACACTCATACGCCGCGGTAGATTTGCACTCGTCACTTGCTTGGAAGATAAATGTGTGTGGTCACCATACTGATGTGTCCTGTATTTTTTAAATAGGACTTCAATTGATTTCAATGTTCTCTTAGGAAAATTGACCGACTGGTTTATTTTGTTTTATTTTTTATTTTGCGTTTTTCCATTCAGACTGACAGGTGTTTTTGTTGACATTGGCAATATATCATATATGTGTATATACAATTATTTATATATGTATGTATGTGTGTGCATAGAAAACTATGGAACTTGTTTCTGCCATTTTTTATTTCTGGGATTAAATAATAAAAAGGAAATTACGACTCTTTATCTTACAGTTTAGACTTTTTTAAACAAATTCTGAGAAGGAAAGTCAGAATTGTGCGATTAAGTCACAATTTCTTTATTTAGTGCAGGTGCAAAAAAAAGCAGAATTTAGAATTCTGAGATTCAGCATTCTACGTTTTTGAGGGAAAGTCTAAATTGTGAGATTAAAGTCACATTTTTTATTTATTTTATTTTATGTTATGGCAAAAACAAGCTTTTATAGAAATATACTATGACGTACACACTACCAGTCAAAAGTTTTTGAACAGTAAGATTTTTAATGTTTTAAAGAAGTCTCTTCTGCTCACCAAGCCTGCATTTGTTTGATTCAAAGTAGAACAAAAACAGTACAGTTTTGAAATATTTGTACTATTTAAAATATCTATTTTCTATTTGAATATGTTCTAAAATGTAATTTATTGTGATTCCAAAACTGAATTTTTATCATTATTACTACAGTCACATGATCCTTCAGAAATCATTCTAATATTCTGATTTGCTGCTCAAAAAATTATTATTATTATTATTATTATTATTATTATGCTAAAAAAAACAGCTGAGTAGAATTTTTTTCAGGTTTCTTTGAATAGAACGGTCAGAAGAACAGGTTTGAACAGGCATCCTTGCTAAACAAAAAAATATTAATTTCTATAATTTAGTGTATAATGTTACAAAAGCTTTTTATGTCAGATAAATACTGATCATTGGATCTTTCTATTCATCAAGGAATCCTGAAAAAATGTACTAAACTGTTTTAAGTATTGATAATAAAAATAATAATAAAAAATGTTTTTTGAACAGCAGATCAGAATATTAGAATGATTTCTGAAGGATCATGTGACACCGAAGACTGGAGTAATGATGCTGAAAATGTAGCTTTGATCACAGGAATAAATTACATTTTAAAATATTTTCGATTGGAAAGCAGTTATTTTAAATAGTAAAAATATTTAACAATTTTACTGTTTATTATGCTGTACTTTGGACCAAATAAATGCAGGCTTGGTGAGCAGAAGAGACTTAAAAATCTTACTGTTCAAAAACTTTTGACTGGTAGTGTATATGTACACATATTATATAAATATATTTTAACGTAAAGTTCTAAAGCTGTTAGTAAGCAATAGAATTTTACAGCTAAGCATTAGAATTGCCAAAAAATGGAGAGACACTACACGCACACCTTTGCACTTTGATGAATTTGACTGTAATACTCCTTGTCTTTTACCTTTACACATCAAAAACCTCTCAGTTAGCTTAATATAAGTTCAGCAAAACAAGATGAGATTGCATAAATGTCTTTTAAGTCAATTTATTGTATAAATCAAATCAACTGTATATGTGTATATTTCAGTTGAGAATCATTTGAGAAAACATGACTGAAAAACTTTCTAAGACACTTTTTTAGAGGGCTATTGAGAGTGTTTCTACTGCAAAAATGAGATCCATAAAGCAATTATTACTTTGGAAATGTCTATTTTGATAAGGCTATGACATGAAAAACTGTGTTAGATGAAGCAATAACAGATCTGATCTGTCAAAGCTGATCCGCTGGTCAAGCACAACGTTTAGAAAATCTAATGTATAATGTATAATCAAATTTATGGATACTGTGGTACTGTACCGGCGTCTAGATGAATTTCACATCTAAACCACACAGCATGAATGTCAGATCTCAATATACAGATTATATACGACATCAGTATTATCAGCTGTGCACCATGACACAAAATACTATTTATTTAAAGTAAAATCAACTTCTTAAACGTTGATTAAAACATATTTGCATTTCCATCTACTTTGTAAAAGAGCCGACCATTTACACTGTTCTCGCTGTACATTTTGTGTATATGTTGTTTGTATCATAGCTCACAAATGAATATTAATTTTGTAGTGAAGTCTAATAAACAGTTACACTTCTGTTAAAATTGTGAGCATTTTCCAATGCATGCGGTTTGGGGGATACAGCCATTATTTTTCCTATTCTGTTTGGTGGCGCCAGCGACACAAAAATTACACACGTCACCATTAAGTAAACATTGCGACATTTTAATGACTGTTTTGAACTGCATTTCAGAGCAGCGATAAACATGCCAAGCGAATGTTTCTGATGAGGCCTGGACGTGTTTAACGTGTCACACACAGCGCTCTGGAAAGCTGACCCGGTGGGACGCAGCGAAAACATTGAATAACATTTTAAAAGCTTGTATCAGCACATCAGTTTTGATTTTGATTCTGGCAGAGCTTGAAACAGCTGCACCGCAGGCTCACACGCACACACACTCGAACGCTATTGAGTAACAGTCGACCGGGCCGTTTAAGATCAGGATTTGGAGGCCCTTGAAAACCTGGGCACCTGCCTGAGATCCCCGAGCGGACGTTTGGATTAGGTCAGAGCGAACGGGCCGCGTGCCCTGCGGGGCTCTTTTGTCCGAGTGCTCTCCTGCTGCGGGCCCTGGAGAAAACCCCAGCCGGAGGGTCCTTGGGACTGTCAGAAATCATTGTGCTGCTTTAGCAAGAAGACCAGCGAACAGGTGGAACTCGTGTTCTTCGGTTTCCTACATCGAAATAAGTCCTTTTTTATTTTATGCCTTATTAATGGGTGCTTATGGTCAAAAGGAACTCAACTCAAGGAAAACGCTACAGCGATTGACCTCTAGAAAGAGCCGGTCCGTCATTAAAATGCTATCAACAATGAAAAGTAAACCGCAATTCATTATTACTATGTTCGTATTTAGGGTTAGGGGTTTAAACAAACCACTAACCATAAGTATTAAACTTTGGCATGCAACTCAGCATGTTCAAAACAGGTGTGATGTTACTTTTAAGCGATCACTGACTTGGCAGACCAAACTACATGTTAAAAATCATAGCAACTTGTTAAATTCACTTTTTGGAGAGTTGAGTGTTGTATCTCCCTGCGGTCCCGTTCTCTTCAGAGACACGTGAGGCCCGTCAGGCTCGCTGTTTATTTTTCAGGCCTGTAGGCCAGTGTTCACGGTTCAGCTGTCGTCAGGCAGCAATACGGCATGCGTCTGCGGCTCTTCAGTATAAACTTCCAACAATGACAGACTCAAGTCACCTACCACAGTTAAAGACATTCAAGAACCGTCTTCAACCACAAGAGACTGGAATGGACTGAGATCGACGCTCACCTGTTTTGCTCTGGGGCTTCTCACGTCTCTCAGTGAACGAGAAGGTCTGTGAGTATATGGATGCACAGAAAATATGTCAGCTGTAGTCAACATGTTCAGCTCATTCACTCACAAAAAAAAAAAAAGTTATTTGATAAAAATAATTTACCATTTAAATTATTTTAATAATTATTATAAAATATAAAAATATATGTGTGTGTGTGTGTGTGTGTATGTATATATACACAATGATAAAGTGTTAATAATTGTAATAGTTCATTGTTACAAATAATAATTTATCATTTAAATTATTTTAATAATTAGTATTTATGTATATATTGTGTATATATATATATATATATATATATATATATATATATACATATATATAATTATAAAGTATTATTAATTGTAATAGTTAATATATAAAAAGAATAATTTACCATTTAAATTATTTTAATAATTATTAATTTAGAAAAAAATATATATGTGTGTGTATATGTATATATACAAAATGATAGTGTTAATAATTGTAATAGTTCATTGTTACAAATTGTTACAAAGTTAGATTATTTTAATAATTATTTATGTATATATTGTATATATTTGTGTGTGTGTGTGTGTGTGTGTGTGTGTGTGTGTATATATATATATAAATTGTTATTAATTGTAATAGTTAATTGATAATTTAATTTAATAATTATTAATTTAGAAAAAATAAATGTGTGTGTGTGTATGTGTATATATACACAATGGTAAAGTGTTAATTGTAATTGTTCGTTGGTACGTGTAAATTATTTTAATTATTATTATTTATGTATATATTGTATATACATATGTGTGTGTGTGTGTATTTGTAAAGTGTGTATATATATATATATATATATATATATATAATAGCTAATTGATACAAATATTATTGATAATAATATATATTTATAAATAATATTTATATATACATACAAAATGTACATATATATATAATAGTTAACTAATACAAATAATTTAGCATTTAAATTTTTACATTATTTAATATGATAATGTTAATAATTGTAATAGTTAATTGATAGTTAATACAAATAATAATTAATCATTTACATTATTAAAATTAAAATGTAATATCTATCTATCTATCTATCTATCTATCTACACACACACACACATACACAAAATGTACACATATATAGTAGTTAATTGATACAAATAATAATTTATGATTTACGAATAAGTTAATTAATTAACACTTTTACCGCTACTAGTATTTACTCTTATGAAAATAAGGTAGCGCTATTTGTATAGTTGTTTATCTTGCATAAATTGCTTTTATTTGTATTATTCTCACTTGTAAATCACTAAATGAATAAATGTGCATGTAACAATGTTGTGCAACTAGTCACTATTTTAGTACTTTAATAATGACCTCAGTGAACTGTGAATGAATCCACACTTAGACCATCCACACTTACACCAACACCTTTGTGCTGTTGTCTCCCTTGAATAAAGTGTTACTAGTTGTTTTATTATAATTTGTAAGTGACTTTGGATCAAATAATCATATAGGAATGCACATATCCACAGTTAGAAAATCACTCAAGTACTTTCACCTTAACTTGGCGCAGTCCACCTTAAATCCAGATGAGCCTGTCACAGACAACTGCCAGTCAGCCAATCAGAGCGCCTCATACAGTCATGCAGCCCAGAGTCCATGCCGCTGCTCAAAACAACATTAAGAAAACAACACAGACAGTTTTTTGTTGTAGTTTTGGCGATTTGGTGTCGTTTATGACACTTAAAACAGACTTTTATTGAAGTAGGCTATAAAGAAATGATGGCTGATGGTGAGAATGTTGTTGAAGGGGATGCTGAGGAGGTCCCATCGGTCCCTGAACCACAACTCCCAAACGCTACTGCAGCTGGTAATGTTATGTCATTGCACCTGTGATCTGAATGTCCGAAAATACATTTATATCAAAACGAACAGAGGTTTCAGAGACAGTAATACCGCATTTTGTTCAAAGCAGATCTATTAGAGACTCTGCAAACCATATAAAATCCTCTTAACAAACACTAGAGATATATTTAAACACTTATATTACTGAAACTAAATGTACATATTTGAAGCTGAAATTATCTTACAATCGCAACTTGTCAGCTTCCACAGAGCGTTAGAGTTCTTGCCTGTAAGTTTCACGGGGAACGCAAAGGCAATTATGAAAATAATTAGTTTATTTTCGTTTCGTTTAACCTTACTTTATAATTTGTACATACTAGCACTGTAGCTGCACATAACCAAGGATAAGTGTTTCTGGTTATCACGTGTAAAAATGTCAAACTTTTTCAAAAGTTTTATTAAGATGATAAATAGCTGATGTCAAGCAGGATTGCACCTACATGACGGTTTGGTCCGTTACCCGGATGCGCGGCCATATTGGCGATAGTCGGATGTACAGACAGCATTGTTAAATGTGCTACTGAATATGTTGTCCTGGTAATTTACGTTGTTTAAACCACTTAAAAAATATGTGGAAGCTGCTAAATCATATAGAGATAGACTTAGTAAGCAGAAAAGGCCGCAGTATTTTGACAAACTAAAGTTTATAGGTGGCAAAGACACATAAGAGCAGTATTAATTAAGATATTAACCTAATATTTCACTTACCTGATTGGAAATGATAAGAACAAACATGAATATTGTCAAGATTCTTGCCCTGGAAATCCTGGTTCAGTTTGGCCAACCATAAATACATTTTGTTCCTCTTTTTTTTTTTTGAATTCTTCTCCTTGATTTGTTATAACTTTTGGCAGTCTATAGTATTCCTTTCAGCCCAAAACATGACAATAATTGACCATTTTCAGCAGCAATAAATAGCAAAATATGCAAGTTTCATTCGGTTCAGTGGCATTGTTTACATTCAATGCCGCCAATATGGCCAATTGATGACGCATTGTGAAAATACTGTATAGTTATGAGCATAAAGGTTCTGCTGCATTCAGTGTTGTTCGGTGAAATTCAGTTATTCCAATAGTAATCCACAGGATTGGGATTTGCGCTTGAGAAAAGTTGATGTTATGTATCTTAAAGGGATAGTTCACCCAAAAATGAAAATTCTGTTATTAATTACTCACCCTCATGTTGTTCCAAACCTGACATGTTCAAAAATAAAGATATTTTTGAAGAAATGCAAGAGTTTTCTTACCCTGCATAAACAGCAATGCAAGACATCACTAAAATAGTCCATGTGACATCAGTTGTTCAGAGTAAGATTGGGCATGGCCATTTGTAAATGTAATGGGTCTGGCTTCCGGTATCAGTCGCTTTCAGCTATTTTTAGCTGTACAAACGTTTTGCTGCTTGGTATTGCAAAGCATATTATTTTAATATATTATCTTAATTATGAACACACTGGTTTGTACTGCAAACAGTTTTACCACTTACTGCACTTTGCTATTCCACTCGTTATTTACCAGCAGCTAATGAACCAGAAGTCTCGCACATTTACAAAAAACGGCTTACCTTTGTGTTGAAAAATAAGGTAGATAGAACTACAAGAATACTTTATGCGTGCATCGCGTTCATGCATGCGCTGTGGTACTCTTGTGAATGGCAGCAGAGACTGACGCGGATGAGAAGAAATTGTTAAATAATTTTGTTTTTTTTGTTTTCTTTGTGCATAAAAAGTATTCTTGTAACTTCATAACATAACGGTTGAACCACTGATGTCACATGGACTATTTTAACAATGTTCTTACTTGATCTTGAACATGTCAGTTGCATTGCTGGCAGGGTTAGAAAGCTCTCGGATTTTATCAAAAATATCTTAATTTGTGTTCTGAAGATGAACGAAGGTCTTATGGGTTTAGAACGACATGAGAGTGAGTAATGACAGAATTTCATTTTTTTTAAACATTCAGATACAACTGTGTGAATTTAGTTTCAGTAATGATCCTCCATGGTGCATTTAAGTGAATAAATATGAATCTTGTTCTCACAAGCATCAAATATTGATTATGTAATTGACCTGTCTCTCTGTTAGGTCGTAACCTGAGAGGATGGCTTCAGGAGCAGTTTGGCGACAGGCCTCTGGAACACTGTGAAGACATGAGTCTACATAATGCCGCCCATGTAGGAGATCTAGACACTCTTAAGACCCTCCTGCAAGAAGACACCTTCAAACTGTGAGGCTTCTATTCTGAATGACTAAAGCTGGCATAAATTGAAAATTTGCCCTGTTTTCTAAAATGTTATCCACCTTCATTCTTAAATGTGAAAGTAAGCCTATAGGTGAGACTTCCAGTTCATTATCCGCTATAGGGAAATAATAAAAAGAATAACAACATGCAGTAAATGTTAAAACTGTTTGGACTACAAACCAGTGTACTCATAATTAAGATAATACATTAAAATAATATGGTAAGACACATTAATTTGCAATATCAAGCAGCAAAACAAGCTGTTTTGCACAGCTAAAAATATCTGGTTTTGAAAAAATACCACGTTTTATATTGGACTAAACTTACAACCCATGTTTATCCTCATTTCAAGTGTAGTTCTTAACACAGAATGTAAGATTGGTTTTCAATATGTGTAACATTGAATTATTTTTTAGGAAAATCAATGAGAAGTTGATTTGGTCCTGTGGTTTGCTGCCCTGCACGCCTCTGCGTATTGGTGCCATGATGGGTCACAGCGAGTGTGTAGAGTACCTGATCTCTCAGGGAGCTGCAGTGGACCTGGTGGATGTGAAGGGTCAGACTGCTCTGTACATGGCGGTGGTTAATGGACACCTGGACTGTGTGAAGATCCTCCTGAAAGCAGGTGCTGATCCGAACGGCAGCTTTCATCACCGGAGCACCCCGTTATACCACGCAGCACAAGTGGGCCGAGTAGACATTATACAGGAGTTGATCAGGTGGGAATATCTTGCAAACTCTATAACTACAGTAGAGGTCAAAAATGTACATACACCTTGCAGAATCTGCAAAATGTTAATTATTTTAGCAAAATAAGAGGAATCATGCAAAATGCATGTTATTATTTATTTAGTACTGACCTAAATAAGGTATTTCACATAAAAGAAGTTTAGATATAGTTCACAAGAGAACATAATAGTTGAATTTATAAAAATGCCCCCTTTCAGTTTACATATGCTTCATTCTTAATACTGTGTTGTTACCTGAATAATCAACAGCTGCTTTTTTTTTGTTTGTTTAGTGATAGTTGTTCATGAGTCCCTTCTGAACAGTTAAACTGCCTGCTGTTCTTCAGAAAAGATTCTTTGGTTTTTCAGCATTTTTGTGTATTTGAACTCTTTCCAACAATGACTATGATTTTGAGATCCATCTTTTTACACTGAGGACAACTAAGGGAATCATATGCAACTATTACAGAAGGTTCAAACACTCACTGATGCTCCAGAAGGAAAAACTATGCATTAAGAGCCGGGGGGTGAAAACTTTTGAACAGAATGAAGATGTGTAAATTTTTCTTATTTTTCCTAAATTTCTAAATCTGAAGCATCAGTGAGCATTTGAACCTTCTGTAATAGTTGCAAATGAGTCCCTCAGTTGTCCTCAGTGTGAAAAGATGGATCTTAAAATTATACAATCATTGTTGGAAAGGGTTCAAATACACAAAAATGCTGGAAAACCAAAAAATTTGTGGGACCTGAAGGATCTGAAGAACAGCAGGCAGTTTAACTGTTCAGAACAAACAAGGGACTCATAAACAACTATCACTAAACTAAAAAACACAGCTGTGGATCATTCAGGTAACAACACAGTATTAAAAATAAGGTGTATGTAAACTTTTCATAAATTCACCTATTATTTTCTCTTGTGGACTATATGTAAACGTCTTTTATGTGAAATATCTTATTCAGGTCAGTACTAAATAAAAAAATAACATGCATTTTGTATGATCCCTCTTATTTTGGTAAAACAATTAACATTTTGCAAATTCTGCAAGGTGTATGTAAACTTTTAACCTGAACTGTACATAAAATAATGAAAATAATCTTAATTATTCCAGACTTTTGGCTGCCAGTCTGTGTGCTTATGGATTATTTGTGTGTTATGATAACACTGATTGCCCTGGAATACACACAGGTTCAATGCTGACGTCGATATTGACCATCGGCTGGATCAGAGGTCTTTGTTTGGCACCCGCACTTTGACAACTCTGGCACCCTGTCCGCTTTTCATCAGTGCTGCTTACCACCACCTCCCCTGCTTTCGGATGCTTCTGAATGCAGGTGCCAACCCGAACTACAACTTCAATGGCTCCATAAACAGGGAAGTGCTGCTCAAGGGCCGGGCCTCCTGCATGCTGGATGCTGTTCTGAAACTGGGATGCGAACCAGCTTTCGTTAGTTTGCTGCTGGATCACGGCGCTGATCCGTATCTAGTCCCCTGGGAGGAGCTCGATCCTGACACCATGGTTCGCTTAAAGGTCAACGCTGAAGCCCTTCGTGTCTACCAGGAGGCCAAAAGTAAGATGTGTTATTGGATCACTTCTGTAATGCAGTGCAAATGTTTTTTCATTAAAACCTGGAAATACATGGAAGGTTTTAGAATTATGAACGTTTAATAGCAAAGAAAAACGATACGTAAAATGAAGCAACAGGCATGCAATTTTTAAACATGGAAAGTTAGTTTTTCAGTATTTAAAAATTGTGGGAGGATTTTAGTCATATGCTATGCACTTTTAATGTGCAAAAACCGGCAGTTTATTAATTTTTTTTTAAATGAATTAATCTTTTATTTCTTCATTCAGATTCTTTCAAACAATGTTGTTAATGTTAAATAAAACTGTTAAAATAGTGTTTGGTAATTTAAATGAATCTCAAATAAAATTAAATAAATATTAGATGAAAACCTAAATAAAAAAATAACTTAGAAAAAAATAGATAGGTTGATTTAGCAATTAAAAATAATAAATAATAAAGTTGAAATAATAAAATTACAGTCAAAAGTTTTTTAACAGTAAGATTTTTGTTTTTTAAGTTCTGCTCACCAAGCCTACATTTATTTTATCAGAAGACAAGTACAGCAAAAAAAAGTAATATTTTAAACTATTTTTACTATATAAAATAATTTCTATATTAATATATTTTAAAATGTAATTTATTCCTGTGATTTCAAAGCTGTATTATGCTTTTTAGCATCATTACTCCAGTTACATGGTCATTCAGAAATTATTCTAATATTCTGATTTGCTGCTCAAAAAACATTTATTATTATTATTATGTTAAAAAAGCTGAGTAGATTTTTTTTTTTCAGGTTTCCTTGATGAATAGAAAGTTCGGAAGAACAGTATTTATCTGAAATAGAAATCCTTTGTAATATTATAAATGTCTTTATCATCACTTTTGATCAATTTAACGCATCCTTGCTAAAAAAAAAAAGTATTAATTTCTATAATTTTTCCAAAAAAGTATACTGACTTGCTTTTGAATGCTATAGTGTATAATGTAAGAAAAGCTTTTTATTTCAGATAAATGCTGATCTTTGGATCTTTCTATTCATCAACAAATCCTGAAAAATCTGTACTCTACTGTTTTAAATATTGATAATATTGATAATAAAAAAAATTTAATAAATAGCAAATCAGCATATTAGAATGATTTCTGAAGGATCATGTGACACTGAATACTGGAGTAATGATTCCATAGCATCCTGCTAGTCTTTTGTGACATTCTTTTAACTAACAACAGTTTAATGACATCCTTGTCTAGGAAGTGGGAAAAACAACAGCTCAAACATTAGTGAGTATTAGCAATGGATTTAATGAATTCTGTTACTTTAAAACTGACAAATTAACTTCATTTTGCTATTGGGATTTGCACTTTAGTGCATGTAAACATTTTGTTGAAGGTATGTTTTTAATAGGAAAAAAATTGAACTTGAAAAAGGAAGTTCAGGAGATTCAAAATTGCTTGATTGTGTTGTTTAAGGAAATAACTTCAAAAATTATTCTTTCCATGACTGTAAAATTACAGTTTGATTACTGAAGGTCTGTGAGGCCTGATCTGTACTCGCTTATATTTGTTTTCCAACACAGGAAACCCGAGGAGATTGATGAACCTGTGCCGCATTGCTATCCGGAAGACCATGGGCAAGAAACGTCTATTGTGTATCTCTTCCCTTCCACTCCCTGAAACGGTCATAAAATTTATGTTTCACAAGGACTGATGCAGCTCTGATTCTCCATGTAGACGGTCGATTAACTCAAGGGTGCGAGTGACCATTCACTCTCCAACACTACTTACATGGAAACCAATGACTTCCACAAGCCTGCCAGCTGTGATGGCAAGGTAAATGGCACTTTTGTGTTGGTTTTGGGGGGGAATCTGTGGAATGGATTCCTGAAATGGAGCTGAGAGTACTACACACTTATTGTGAGAAAAATATGTAAGCATAATAGCAAAAATGTTTAACATATGTGCTACTGCTGTCATTTTAGGAGTTTTAGATACTCTTCTTTGCGCTGTGCCAAAGAACACTGCTTACCGACAGTAAAATCACTGTAACGTCCTGCCTTTAGTGGCTTATTGCCTTAAAGAAGGACAATATCGAACACAACTGATGAGAGGAAATCATATTAAGAATAGACTTATTTTTGTTATTTTAGCTTGCACCAACAGTTGTTACAGCATTATTATAATATTGCTGATATTGATGATATGTGTTTATACCACCTATTTAAATATACTGCTGAAATTGCTTATTTTTTTGCATTGATAGAAGTGTAAAAAATTGTACTTCTACTTGTCTTGAATATTTAAAATTGTTGCAACTTTTATGTTTACCTCACTACATTTTTTCAGATAAATATTTTTTTATTCTGATAGGTTCTGATTGTTTCATTAATCATCACCCTGATTAAAATGTCTTAGTATTTGCAAAAATAGCATATACCAAGGCTACATTTATTTGATCAAAAATACAATAAAAACAGTAATACTGTGAAATATTATTTTAGTTTAAAATAAGATTTCTATTTTATGTATATTTAGGGACCCTACTGGAATTGCTCAGATTCGTCGTCGTCTTCTTCTTCTTCTCCTCCAAAATGAATTGCTTTTTTTGAGGGCCTAAACATGTTAGAAAACTCATGAAACTTTGCACACATGGCAAAAGTGGTGAAAATTTACATCTGATATTGATTTCAGTAGAGGGTGTGGCAAAATGGCTTGATGGCACCACCTATAAAATTTTAACTAAGTGCCCCTCAAGCTGTGTTTCACATACATGTACGAAATTCGGTAGACACATGTAACACCAATACCTACAAAAAAGTCCCCCAGTACGAAGTCCGAAACCCAATAGGAAGTCTGTTATTTATTTATTTTTTTTGTTGTTGTATTTAAATGAACTCTTCCTAGAGATTTAAACAGATCAACACCAAATTTGGTCAGTCTAATCTAAAGCCCTGTGACGTTAAATTGCAAAGATCTTGAGTTTTCGCTAAAGGGCGTGTCCGTGGCGGCCTGACAAATTCAATGTTTCACCATGAAACAGGAAGTTGTTATAATTCAGGCATACAATGTCTGATCTGCACCAAAATTCACGTTTGATAAGAGTCCTGTGCCCATGACCATATTCAGTTATAGTCATAGCGCCACCAGCTGGCAACAGGAAGTGACATGTTTTACGCTGTAACAAACTCCTCCTAGAAATTTAATAAAAACATTATATTTGATCAGTCTACTCTTAAGGCCTTGAATTTTTATTTAAGAGCGTGTCCGTGATGGCCTGACAAAGTTCGATGTTTCGCCATGGGAATAGAAGATGTTGTAGCTCAGCCCTAAAATGTTCGATCTTCACATGTTTGAACACATTTAAAGGCCAATATTCTTTTATAATCATAGCGCCACCTGCTGGCAACAGGAAATGACTTGTTTTATACTAACTTAAGCATGCAATGTCCAATCTGCACCAAACTTCATATGTTTTATAAAAGTGCTGGCCTGAAGACATCTACATGCCAATATAGTGCCACCACATGGTAGCAGGAAGTTTGGCACATATAAATGAATTCCTTTTATATTTACCACTTTAAATGCATATCGCCCACCGTTTGCTTTTTTTTTTTTTTTTTCAAAATAATAGCATTTGTTCGAAATAGAAATATTTTGTAACATTATAAATATCTTTAGTCACTTTCAATCAATGTACTGTGTCCTGAATAAAACTATTAATTTCTTTTAAAAAAAATTATTTAAACATTTTTTTAGCTTATTTTTACTTTATTACATTGTGTCCATTACTATTATTTTATTATTATATTGTCTAATTATGTATATTTAAACAAAAGTCATTCATTAAAATATAACCTACGTAATTTATTGATGTGGTATCTTTTATTTATAATGTTGATATGGGGAAACCATATTGCACACAGCTCTTCCCACTGGCTTTATTGTTTGTATTTAGCTGTATGTTTATTTTCTCTTTACCCTAAGGGGTCATTGTTGATCTTCACTCTCAGCATTTAAATTATTGCTAAAGCTCTTGATTAAAAACGTAATTATCATTCAGCACAGGAAGTGATTTATACTTCCTGTAAGACTGAGTCTGTCTTCACAGAGGCCCTGCCCACAGGTTTCTCAGGGATCTTAGTAGATATCATGTTAAGCTATCACATCTCACCATCATGTAATAGCCCCTGATGTGCACTGATTCCACTGAGGTTTTCAACCATATCGCAGATTTCCCAGGCTTCATCCATCAGGATCACTCTCTGGGTACAACTGCCTTTTTTTTCTTGTCAGACTTTAGTGTGCTGTGACATTAAAACCACATCTTGTTGAAAACCACAAACTGTGGAAAAAGCAAAGCCTGGGAAAGGCCGGACTCTGCCAGCGAATTGCCAGTGGACTCGTAGAGAACTGCAGTCCCTCTATCTGCATCTGGGGGAAAGGTGGGTTCACACACTACTAAGTGCACTCTTGTTCGTGGGTACCCTGTAATAATCTCCCCTCTGTGCATTTTTGCATTTACGCTGCCATCGAAATTTCGATCAAAGCTCCCTGTGTTTAATGTCAATATGTCAGCAGCAGATCTTGACTGTCATCTTTTTCCGATTGTTTTCAACAGCGGATTTGGAAGGAGGCCACTTAACAACCCCAAAACTCCAAGAGTGGGATGCGTGTCCAGATGGGTGGACACTAAACCCTGACGTTTGATTGGCCAGTCCAGGTGTCAGCTCAAAATTCTAATCTGTGATTGGCCATCTCCCAAGGCAGAGGTGGGAAGCACTGTCAAGAAATGGCAGACTCATTTGGAATTTTTCCAAAATAAATATGTACGTACACTTTATAACCAACAAATATCAGTTTTCTTTATCCCTAGTATCCAACACTTTTTTCCCGATTTATTTACTTTTCGTGGAAATTCGTTGAAAGTACACTCACTCTCAGACCATCCAAAATGTAGATGAGTATGTTTCCTCATAGGAAAATATTTAGGTAAATTTAGCATTACATCACTTGCTCACCAATAGATCCTCTGCAGTGAATGGGTGCCGTCAGAATGAGAGTCCAAACAGCTGATTAAAATGTCACAATAATCCACAAGACTTCATCCATAGATAAAAATATAAGTCCTCTATCCATAATGTTTCTTTTTCCAGTGAAAACACTGTTTTAGTCTGATTCAGGAGAGAAATATGCACAGATGAAGCACCACTTACAGTCCAAAACAGTTTAAAGCAAATATTTCAGCAGATTTTAATGTGAGCAGACAACAGGGGATGCACTTTGTAATTGGAGGAAGTGCTTGTGGATTATTGTGATGTTTTTATCAGCTGTTTGGACTCTCATTCTGACGGCAACCATTTACTGCACTGATGAGTGATGTAATGCTAAATGTCTCAGAATCAGAGGGTGCTGTCAGCAAAATTAATTTCATGTCAGCACTATTCCTTGACCACATCAGCTCTAGGCTTTGTAAACTGAGCTGAATGTATTATTTGTAAGTGAAAAAAATGGCCATGGGAGCGGACTGCATTTTTTAGTCGAAAAGGCACAAGGTTGAGGTTAGCAAAACAGTTTTAAATAACTTCAGACACCTTTATTGCTGTATACAAACATTTCCTTTACAGCTGAGCTGCATCCCAGCAAACAGTCACCTTTATAGACACACATATCAAAGTTGTCATGTAGTATCTAGATAATGATAATTTGCTGCATGTTTTAACTTTGTCTTTTGGTGCCCTGGGACTGTCAGGTCATGCAATATGTAGATGAGTTTGTTTCATTATAGGAAAATATTTGGAAAAATTTTGCATTAATTCACTTGCTCACCAATGGATCCTCTGCAGTAAATGGGTGCCGTCAGAATGAGAGTCCAAACAGCTGATAAAAGCATCACAATAATCCACAAGACTCCGTATATCAATAAAAATATAAATCCTCTATCCATAATATTGCTTTCTACAGTGAAAACATAGTTTTAGTCTGAATCAGGAGAGAAATATGCACAGATCAAGCACCACTTACAGGCCAAAAACAGTTCTAAACAAATATTTCGGTGGATTTTGATGTGAGAGGACAACAGGAGATGGACTTTTTCACTGGAGGAAGTGTTATTATGGATTGGTCTTTTGGCCAGAAACGACACAGCCTTTCATGTTACAGACTTTATTTCATGGACTGGAGTGGTGTGGATTACTTGTGGATTATTGTGATGTTTTTTTCAGTTGTTTGGACTATAATTCTGATGGCACCCATTCACTTCATTGGTAAACAAGTGATGTAATGCTAAATGTCTCACAATCGGAGGGTGTTGTCAGCATATTGTCAGCAAAATTCATTTTTGGGTGAACTATTTCTTGACCACATCAGCTCTAGGCTCTGTAAACTGAGCTGAATGTATTATTTGTAAGTAAAAAAAAATGTCATGGGAGCGGACTGCATTTTTTTAAAGCAAAAAAGGTCTGGCTAAAACTCTTATTTTGCACATTTGAGTTTGCTGACATGTTGCATGGTGGGTTTTTAGTCGAAAAGGCACAAGGTTGAGGTTAGCAAAACAGTTTTAAATAACTTCAAACACGTTTATTGCTGTATACAAACATTTCCATTACAGCCGTGCTGCATTTTAGCAAACAGTGAACTGTATAGATACACAGAGTAAAGCTGCAATGTAGTATATAGATACTTATCATTTGCTGCATGTTTTAAGTTTGTCTTTTGGTGCCCCGGGACTGTCAGGCCATCCAAGATGTAGATGAGTTTGTTTCCTCATAGGAAAATATTTGGAGAAATTTAGCATTAATTCACTTGCTCACCAATGGATCCTCTGCAGTGAATGGGTGCCGTCAGAATGAGAGTCCAAACAGGTGATAATGTAGAAATATGCACAGATTAATCACCACTTACAGTCTAAAACAGTTCTAAACAAATATTTTAGTGAATTTTGATGTGTGAGGACAACAGGGGATGGACTTTTTCACTGGAAGAAATGTTATTATGGATTATGGATTGGTAATTTGGCCAGAAGCGACACAGCCTTCAATTGATGGACTGGAGTCATATGGATTATTGCAATGTTTTTATCAGTTGTTTGGACTCTCATTCTGACGGCACCCATTCACTGCATTGGTGAGCAAGTGACGTAATGCTAAATTTCTCAGAATTGGAGGGTGTTGTTATCAAAATTCATTTTTGGGTGAACTATTCCTTGACCACATCAGCTCTAGGCTTTGTAAACTGAGCTGAATGTATTATTATAAGTAATAAAAAATGGTCATTGGAGCGGCCTGCATTTTTTTAAGCAAAAAAGTTTGGCTAAAACTCTTATTTTGCACATTTGGCTTTGCGGACATGTTTTTGCATGGTGGGTTTTTAGTCGAAAAGGCACATGGTCTGTATACAAACATTTCCATGACAGCCAAGTAATTTACAGCTGAGCTTCATTCCAGCAAACGGTGACTTTTATAGACATACAGCAAAGCTGATACTGATAATTTGCTGCATGTTTCAACTTTCAACTGTCAGGCCATCCAAGATATAGAGGAGTTTTTTTCCTCATAGGAAAATATTGGGAAAAATTTTGCATTAATTCACTTGCTCACCAATGGATCCTCGGCAGTGAATGGGTGCCGTCAAAATGAGAGTCCAAACAGGTGATACAAACATCACAATAATCCACAAAACTCCATCCATCTATAAAATATTGAAACTCCTCTATCCATAATGTTGCTTTCTCCAGTGATAATGTAGTTTAGTCTGAATCAGGAGAGAAATATGCACAGATCAAGCACTGTTTTCAGGCTTAACAGTCCAGTTCTGGCCAGCATGTAATATCTCTAAAAGTATCTGTGTAGGACTATGTGGTATATTGTGATGTTAAATCAAGACTTTTTACTTATTTAATCAAGATGAAACTGCGTTGTAGATGAGTGTGCATTTAACTTTGTCTCAGACATGATCTCTGCTCTCTTTAGCTGTAGGAGTTTCAGTTTAATGGGTTTGTATTGATTCAGTGCTGTCTGAAGGATGGCTCTAGATGGCACTATCTTCATGTGAAGCCTCTCCATGACTTATTTCTCCCCACAAGAGACCAAAAAGAATTTACAACAAACATTTACTCTTGGGCATTGATTGTATTTATTTGTTTGTTAATTTGCTGGCGTATTTAGTTATTTGACTTTTTATTTAGCTATATTTTTATCAGTGCCTCTGCTTTCTTTTGCATTCACCATTTCCAAATGTAGGTTTCTTTGCTGATGTGCAATTTACATTTTTGATTTGTGATTTTGAGTTTTGTACATTAGCTGCCCTTGTATTCCCAGATCAGTGATTCTGGCTCAGTCTGATATTTTGCAGAAAATGTTGTTTCATTTATTTTTCCATTTTGAATTGTTTTTCTCCAAACCGATCAGCTGTAGTTGTAGTTTTTCTGTTGTTTTATGATGCCACTAATTGCATTCTTGTCTCATAAATGTATTAGAAAAAACATCTCAAGTTTCCAACCAAACAGACAATTTCCTCATGCATTTAATTTTGGTTTTAGCGGAAATGCAATTAACTGCATCTTAAGATTTTATATGAGCTTATAAAAGTGCATGTGTGCTTGTGTCGGGTATAAAATTAGGTTTTTCCCTTTTTGTTTAAATTGAGTAACAGCTGCATGTTGTTTAGTTCATTTTAATCTCGCATCTCCTCTTCTATCAGACTAATTTGCACTTGCGCTCTTATTTTATTCTCCCTCCTTAATTGCATTTTTTTGGAACGGTGATCTCATAGCCCTTTTTGTTGTGTCGTTTTTTTCTCTCTCTCAGTCTCATAGTGCGGGGTATTTCACATAAAGAAAAGAGAGAGTGCATTTTTTTCTTTTCTGATTTGTATATCACATGTGATTTAGATCAGGTATTATTTAAGCCGTGCCAGAAAAACACGCTAGACTTCAAGAAATTAAACACTATTGATATGCGGTCCAAGTAAAACAGTGTTGTTGCTTGTTTTGCGTCAGGTCAATATAACAGGAAGGGTAGCGATTAAATAAATATTGGTAATTTTTCATTTCTGTGTCATACACATGCAAAATCAATTACTGAAGTATTTCCGGTGCAGTTCTCCTCTCAAACGTCCGTTGCATGACTGTGCTGTTAACAGGCGACGCTTAAATCCGCGGCTTGGTTTAAGACAGGAAATATTGAATGGAGAAAATTTACCAATAAATCTGTTTTAATTAGAAAACCAAAATTGCTTAATGCCACTTAATTTGACTTTTTTCCAACAGCGCCGGCAGTTGTGAATTGCGGCGAACGGAATCGCTCATGAATGTTCCAGACGCGAACTAAACAAACAGAAAACATCTCTGAGAACGTTTGCCAACTCGTATTGTAGGTCAACAGCCTTGTAGCCTTGGGTTTGCGCTCATTAACCTTAGTCGATTTAGAGATCATGTAGATTAGCTTTAGATTGCTGCTTTATTACTAAGCATCAATCTCAAGTCACACAAAACTGCTAAAAATAATCTCGATATGAATGTTTTACGTGCGTTTTTTCCTCCTCCGAAATACCGCACAGTCCCAGAGTTTTTCCAGCTCTGTAAGTACAGAGGCTTTGTAATTGATAGTATTCATTAAGCCAAACTACCCATGGTTAATTGCTTCTGTGAAGCTTTGGCTCTGGGGAGCAGCTCCACAGCTGAGCTGAACGCTTTGCTCTTGGCCAAGGAACAAAGCTATCAGCAGACATGTTTGAGGGCATTCGGGCTTCCTCTGGAAATTAAGCAGGAATTGTCACTCGGCTGACAAGCCGCCATCAGACAACAGCATCAGCAGGAACCCTGGAAAAGAAGAGGAAAATAACAATTCCACGACCACTATGGGAATGCAGTAAAATGTGTTTTCCTGCAGCCCGGAATCCCGCAGTTAAACCTGCAGGCATAGAAACGAGTGGAAAGCGGCCTTCCCAGAGGCTTGTGAACGCCATGCACGCTGAGAACGGGTCGAGTCACAGGATTGCATCATCATGTGTCACGAAACCCCAAATCCAAATCCACCGCATGCCTTTAGATTTCTGAATCATGCTGTTGCGTAACTCTGAGCACATTTGCAGACTCCGAAAGGGGTGTCGGATCGAGTGACCCTGAATTGGAAGCGTGAACGGCGTAGAAGGAGGATATGGGGTGTCTCATTTGGACGGGCGCCTTGCAGCGATTCCCTTGGCTCTTCCTCCTAGTATGACCCTTCTGACTGAGGGTGGGAAAGGATCCAAGCCCACGGCCCAGCGCCACATCAAATCAACCATTTCCTCCCATGATAAGATGGCTCAGACGAGCTTCCCAGATCTCCAATAAGAGGAAGAGAGATGTTTAGAAGATCAATCCTGGTGGAGGATGATTTTGGCCACCGTTGTTCCTTCCCACTAAAGCCTCTCGCGTTTCCTCTTCAGCGTCGAGAGATGTTTTCTTCAATCTCACATTGTTTTGAATAATGGCTTACTGACACAAATGCTTCAGCCATCTTCACTTCCAACAGTTGTCAGGGAATTGTCAGGTTCAATATGATTACAAATTCAATTTGGTGTATATTTCAGTTATAATGTCCACCATGTTACGGATTGAAACTATTTGTGGCCCATCCTATCATAACAAAACATACATCAATGAAAAGCTTATTTATTCAGATGGTGTATAAATCCCAATTAAAAAAAATTGACCCTTACGACTGTTTTTGTGGTACAGGGTCACATTTATTAAAACATCTGGGTGGAAATGGGAAACTGGTGACACTGCATGTTTTTGATTGATTAAAAAGAATTGAATCTTACGCATTGGCCAAACCCAGTATGATTTTTTTTTTCCATTGTCTTTTGCATTATTGCAGAAAATAAGCTCTGTGACCAACACAATGTTGTGTTCATCATGATAATCTTCACAATTGAAAACAACTTTTATGAATTCTGAAGCCTAAATCACTAGAAGAAAAAGCTAAAGGCTATAAACGAATTACACCACAGTTGCATGACTTCAACTGCACTTAGGCTTCTGACAACTCTTTCATTTATTTATATTAAAGCGTTTTTGCAGAAAGTTTCAGAATAGTTTTCAAGAGCATGATTCTAGGCTCAATGAGGTTTTGACCCTTATGAAAATTAACCATGGTTTCACTGTGTAAAAATGTAGTAACCATGTTTTTTTGGAGTATTGATTACCATTTATATAATCACAGTTTTACTACAAATACCGTGCTCAAACTATGGTTGATGTAGCAAAACCATGGTTAATTTGTCGTTACCATGGTTTAACTATAGTATCCATGGTTTTTTGGTTTTATTTGTGAACTCAAAACCAGTCTTAAGTAGCACAGGTTTATTTGTAGCAATAGCCAACAATAAATTGTATGGGTCAAAATGATTTTTCTTTTATGCCAAAAAGATCATGTTCCATGAAAATATTTTGTAAATTTCCTACCGTAAATATATATCACAACTTAATTTTTGATTAGTAATATGCATTCCTAAGAACTTCATTTGGACAACTTTTTCTCAATATTTAGATTTTTTTGCACCCTCAGATTCTAGATTTTCAAATAGTTGTATCTTGGCCAAATATTGTCCTATTTATTCAACTTTCAGATGATGTATAAATCCAAATTCCAAAAAAATTGACCCTTATGACTGTTTTTGTGGTCCAGGGTCACATTTATTAAAACAACTGGCTGGAAATGGGCAACTTTGGTGACACTGCATGTTTTTGATTGAATAAAAAGAACTGAATCATATGCGTTGGCATGTAAAACCTAGTACAATTTTTTTCCATTGTTTTTTGCATTATTGCAGAAAATAAGCTGTGTAACCAACAAAAGTTTATGATTCTTACATGTTGTGTTCATCATGATAATCTTCACAATTGAAAACAACTTTTATGAATTCTGAAGACTTAATCACTACAAGTAAAAAGCTAAAGGCTATAAATTAATTACACCACAGTTGCATGACTTCAGCTGTACTTAGGCTTCTGACAACTCTTTCAGTCTTTATATTAAAGCATTTTTGCTGAAATTTTCAGAATAGTTTTCAAGAACATGAGTACCATGGTTAAACTATAGTATCCATGTTTTTTTGGTTTCATTTGTGACTGTGGACCACAAAACCTCTGTCTTAAGTAGCACAGGTCTATTTGTAGCAATAGCCAACAATACATTGTGTGGGTCAAAATTATAGATTTTTCTTTTATGCCTAAAATCATTAGGATATTAAGTAAAGATCATGTACTATAAAGATATTTTGTAAATTTCCTACCGTAAATATATCAAATTTCATTTTTGATTAGTAATACCCATTGGGAAGAACCTCATTTGGACAACTTTAATAGTGATTTTCTCAATATTTTGATTTTGTAGTTGTAGTATAATAGTTGTATCTTGACCAAATATTGTCCTATCCTAACAAACCATACATCAATTGAAAGCTTATTTATGAGGCTTTCAGATGAAGTATAAAATTCATAAGGGGAAAGTTAGTGATTAGTGAGTTGTTCTGTGTGATGACATTTAATGGGGCTGGGTTTGACACAAATTTCATGATTCGATTCGGTTTTGATTCACAAGCTTGCAATTCAATTTGACTTCAGTTTCAATTTGATTTGATATTGATTATTTTGGATATATATCAGGTACAGTACATGCCAAATGTAAGAAAAAAAAATCTAATGCTGTAAAATGTACATTAGAGTCAGTTGGTACTACATTACTATAATAAAGAAGATATTAAAATTAACCAGTTTGTATACAAACACTTACATTTGATTCAATTAATAAAGATAAACAATAAAGTTATAATACTAACTTTACAATTACATAATTATATTTCTACTCCAGTACGTTTCTTGGAATACAAATATTTAAATGGTGGCTGTCATAAAAACTTGACAGATTTATTCAAACATAAATTAAACATTGAAGAACAGTAAAAATTATAATGAATGTGTAATATGGTGCCCATACTTAGCAAAATTCTCTTCTCTAGAGTTCATTTTTCTAGCCGACTAACGAGTTTGATTAACGAATATGTTTTTTTCTGAGGTAAATGTGACGTCACGTGACATTGTTTACAAGCTGTTATACTGACGTCTTTTCGCGGTTTAAACACTGATTGAACGATTACATTAGACTAAAACGGATTTCGGTAAGTTGTACTCTTTCTTTTAACATACCTTCGGATGTTTCTTCCTATTTATTTCGTGCTAAAACTGTTTTTAAAGTGGAGACTTCCCTTGAACTGAGAAGCTACAGCGATCTGTCACTCATTAAACAGCGCCAAAACGGCATTTATTGTTTGAACATTGTAATAAAATAGACAGAATTTGAAATCTAAGACTTTGTTTTATATCAAAAGTAACAAATCACAAATCTTAAAGCGATTTATTGGATGGGAGGTGCGCTACAGTGCTCCATTCATTAACAAAAAAACAGGCTAGACTAATCGATTCTTGGGATATAAGAATCAATATCGTTTCGCCAAGGAAGAAGGGTCTTATCTAGCGAAACGATCGGTTATTTACATAAAAAAAAAAAAAATAATAAAATTTAAATACTTTTTAATCTCAAATGCTCGTCTTGTCTCGCTCTCCCTGAACTCTGTGAATTCTGTTTCAAGACAGTTAGGGTATGTCGAAAAACTCTGATTGTATTTTCTCCCTCAACTTAAAAAATCATTTCAAAATCATCCTACATCGCTGAAGAAGTGCTGACCCAGTCTATACAAAGTGAACATGCAAAGAAGATCAAACACCCTTAACAAAAAAGGTAAAACAGCGATATAGGACGATGTTTGAAGTTGAGGGAGAAAATACAATTGGAGTTTTTCGACATACACTAACTGTCTTGAGACAGAATACATAGAGTTCAGGGAGAGCAAGACAAGACAAGCATTGGACATTAAAAAGTATATAAATTATATTATTTTTATGAAAATAACCAATCGTTTCGCTAGATAAGACCCTTTTTCCACATTTGGGATCGTTTGAAGCCACATTTAAACTACATTTTGGAAGTTTAAACTCGGGGCACCACATCAGTCCAATATATGGAGAAAAATGCAGAAATGTTTTCCTCAAAAAAACAATTTCTTTACGACTGAAGAAAGGAAGACATGAACATCTTGGATGACAAGGTGGTGAGTACATTATCTGTAAATTGTTGTTCTGGATGTGGACTTCTCCTTTAAGACTGGTTCTGTGGTCCAGGGTCACATTTTTTAAAAACTGTTAATGGAAAGGTTTTTTGGGAAATCCCTTTCAGAGCATCACTGCAAAAAAAAACAAAAAAACCTTGTTTTATTTTAAGCAGATGCACTCAGAGACACAACTGGATGCATCCGCAGATCCAGGAGCCTGCGAGGAAACCCAGATGAATCGGATCGAAGGCTCTAAATGTGAAGAGTCAGCACATGAAAAGAAAGGTACACACAACTCGACTTAGCTGACCCGTGTGGCAGAACCCGATACTCCCCGAGCGGAGCGGAGGCCCGGTTCAGGCACACTCGTTTACCCCGGCTCCATCGCTAAAGGGCTCTGACTGCCCTTACCCCTTTAGCTTCCTGTCAGGATCATGCATTTCCTGTCTGCTTTTTGTTTTTTCTGACATTAAGTAGGAGAGACAGGTGTGTGCCTGATGCCACCTTTACCTGACACCCAAATATTATCTCAAGGCTCATTTTTTGGCTAACCGCGTCCAGTTTAATCAAGAGATACCTGACATTCCTGTTTTGAAACAGTGCAGGGTACATTTATCTTGGGTGGCTGTGCTAAACTACGAAGTGCAGAGCCCGTGACGGTTGAATGTAGCAGTTGCATGAATTTCCACATGGAATGTTTATTTGGAGCAGTGATTGCTAGGTGTGTTAAGAAGGCTCGCAATCTCTCGCTGGATCTCGTCAGCGTTGCGTGACAGCGCAGTGAGGATCCGGTCCTTGGTGAATTCCATCATGAAGTATATTGCTCTTGTGGTTTCAGAGGCTTTCTGAAGTCATGGCGAGGCATGTTGATTTATAATCTCAGATGTCATCCTTCACAATGACTCTCCGCTGAGACAGACCCCGCGTTCCAAGCCCATTCGACATGAATGCTTCCTGTAGAAACGGGCGCGTTGAGTCTTCAACCAAAGCTTTGGGTCGGCTTCAGCCAGGCACGTTCTGTAAAGGCTAATCACGGCAGAATTTGACTTTAATGCAGCGTCGTCGCGTGTTGTATCTGGCAGCACGCTTGGGCCAAAGTGGCGAGGGAAACTCCGTAGCGTATGATTAATGAAGGGCCGACTCACCCTGATTGGTTGTGGATGAGTATCTCGCCCGAATGCCCTAGGCAATTGCACATGGAGACACAAACAACCACTTTTTTATGACTTGGTTGCTCCAAACCTCTAATGTTTCATCCCTGATATGCGCCTCCCTCTCGTCAAAAGCTCATGCGCTCATTAGTATCCACATCCTCTGTAATTTGCTCATCAAGAGGGCAGCATCCCCGGTTTACTGAGATGGTTTTGCTTGTCATCTCCCGGCTTATATTTTATTGGCAATATGCGTAAACTCCTTGAACTTTCAGCAGAAGAAGCTGTCAGGTGTCGGGATGGCCCGAAAATGACCTTGTCTGGGACTACGACTAAAAACTATCATCTAACTATAGTTAGATAATAAGTATACTCATTCTCATCCAGTGGATTCATGCCTATTTAAACTTATGAGTCAAAGTGGATTTTGAATGCAGCTTTCAAAAAGTATTTTTATCTTTCATAATTACACTATTTTGCATGACTATTGCCAGTTCAGCTGAGTCATGCCTCTGTACATCATTTTCTATAAAATAAAAATAAAAAAACCTGCCATCATGAAGCTTAAAACCTGCATTACTTTTTTCCCGTTGGAATCCAAAAGTTTTTAACAAATTTTGTTATATTAATTTAAATAATACTCAAATAATTATTAATTTATTAGTTTCTATATACGATATAATATAAAATATTTTATAATATTATTATAATTTAAATTGTATTTCTTAAAAATAATACTGTTATATTAAATATACTGTTATATTAATTTACAAATTTAAATAAATATCCAGTTAAACATATATAAATGCCTAGTATGTGCAATAATTAATAATAATAAAATATACATATATCTTGATATAATATTTGTAAAACAAATATTTTATTTTGTGGCTTATTTCATGTGACTAGCTCATATTTCATGAGAACTATTAAATGAAAACTTTATTGATCATCCCTTATTTTGTCTATGGCAGTAAGTAAAAAAGAAAAAGATTCATTTTGAATAATATTAATAATAATTAGTTTATATCATATATAATAATTCTATAATATTTTCGTTTGTTTGGCTATTTAAAATGAAATAAATGTATACAGTTTTATTTTATTTTTATTTTTGTGGCCATTTGACAATGCTAATATTGTATAATACACTATTTTAGGTCAGGTTTTGACTCATATTTTACGAGAACTCTTAAATTAAAACATTTTTTGTTCTCTCTTGTTTTGTCTATGGCATTAGGTAAAAAACAACAACAACAAAAAAAATGTAATAGTAATAATAATAATTTGTATATATAATATGTAATAATTCTATAATATTTTTGTTTGTTTGGCCACTTAAAATTAATTTTATTTTATTTTATTCATTTTTATTTTTATTTTTATTTTTGTGACCATGTGACAAAACAAATATTATATAATACACTATTTATAGGTCAGGTTTTGACTAGCTCATATTTTACTAGAATTATTAAATAATTTTTTTTGTTATCTCTTATTTTGTAAGTAAAAAACAAGATTTATTGTGAATAATAATAATGATAATTTTTATATAATATGTAATAATTCTATTTTTTTTGTTTGGACACTTAAAATAAAGTACATTTACAAAGTATTTTTATTTTGTTTTATATGTTTATTAATTCTAATTATATTGTTTATATAATATGTAATAATTCTATAATATTCTATAATATATTTGTTTGTTTGGCCACTTAAAATAAATGTATATTTTTGTTTGTCTACTTAATATATATATATATATGAAGCATTTTATTTTATTTTTGTAACCATGTGACAAAACAAATATTATAAAATACACAATTTTAGGTTAGCTTTTGACTAGCTCATATTTCATGAGAACTATTAAATGAAAACTTTTGTCTTGTCTTGTAAGTAAAAAAAAAACAAAACAAAACAAAAAAAAAACAGCATTTTTGTCAGCAAAGAAAGTGCCTACATTCTCAGAAGTAATTGTTTCAGACCATGAATTTCGTATTGAAAGTCTATGAGGCTGAGTGATGGCCTGAGCGGCAGGAGGATGTCAGCAGCGCGCAGCAAATGTGAATTGATTGACGGGACCTCCTCTGATTACCCCTCAGGAGGACGTGATATTTGATGTGTTTGTTTGCTTGTTTTCAACGCAGCCTTGCTGAAGCTGTGCGCCGTCTGCTCAGTGCATTACAGGCTGCAGCAGGAAGTGTAGACAGCTCTTCAGGAACTAGAGAAACAGCTGGTCACAGGCCTGGACTCTGCGCGTTCCCCAGGCCTGTGATCTCATTCGCACGATGGACGTCCCTTGACGTGGCGAAACAGCATCTGACTTTTCGCTCATCACTAAATCAAGCTGATGATCAGGAGCAAGTCCAAACAGCTCACATCATACAGACGTTTTATAAAGTTGTATCCACTCAAGCTTGACTTTATGTGTTTTTGTGTATTTGCAGAGCTGCTTTATGGAGCATAATGAGAGCGGAGAGCCATTCCATGGACAAAACAATATTATAACTCATATGTGGCTCTGGTTTTCAAAATAGGGCTGTGGAAAAGTGTAAATGTAATTTTTTTTCAACAGTAAAACATTTAATGTTTTTTAAAGCAGTCTCTTCTGCTCACCAAGCCTGCATTTACAGTATTTGATTCAAAACAGTACAATTTTGAAATATTTTTACTATTTAAAATAACTGTTTTCTATTTGAATATGTTTTAAAATGTAATTTATTCTTGTGATTTCAAAGCTGAATTTTTAGCATCATTAGTCCAGTCACACGATCCTTCAGAAATCATTCTAATATTCTGATTTGCTGCTCAAACAAAACATTTATTATTGTTATTATGTTGAAAACAGCTGAGTAGAATTTTTCAGGTTTCTTTGATGAATAGAAAGTTCAGAAGAACAGCATTTATCTGTTATAGAAATCTTTTGTAACATTAAAAATGTCTTTATCCTCACTTTTAATCAATTTAAAGCATCCTTGCTACATAAAAGTATTAATTTCTATTAATTTCTCCCCCCCCCCCCCAAAAAAAATAAATAAATACTGACTCCAAGCGTTTGAATGGTATAGTGTATATTGTTACAAAAGCTTTTTATTTCAGATAAATACTGATCTTTAGATCTTTCTATTCATCAAATAATCCTGAAAAAAAGTACTCAATTGTTTTAAATATTAAAAATAATAATAACAAAAATGTTTCTTGAATAACAAATCAGCTTATCAGAATGATTTCTGAAGGATCATGTGACACCGAAGACTGGAGTAATATGCTGAAAATTCAGCTTTGATCACAGGAATGAATTATATTTTAAAATATATTCAAATTAATAAAAAAAGTAATTTTAAATAGTATAAATAATAGTAATAATAGTGAACAATAATACTGCTTTTGCTGTACTTTGGATCAAATCAAATAAAAATCAAATAAAAAACATATATATAAATATATATATATATATATATATATATAAATGTAAAAATATTTATTCAATAAGTAATGGTAAAATGTAAAAAAATAATAATAATAATAACTGTAAAAAATGTACAGGATTTTATCATTGTTTTATAATTAATCACAAAACATTTACTCTATTGACAGTTTTATGTTTCTAGTTTTATATCTAGTTTTGTTTATGTGTTTACTTCTATATATCTAAACAGTATTCTAATGGTGGGGTACCAAAATACAACCTAATAGAAATATTTATTATATTATTTTTCATTTAAATGTATACATTTATTGTATATTTATTTTTTCATGTTTTTCATTTCATTTATATTATATTATATTATATTATTTTTTATTTATTTAGATATTCAATTGATTATCAATTTCCAGTCTGATAAGTATATCTCAATCACTTGGTCAGAAAAGGGTTATTATAGTTAACTAAAACTAAAACTGTTACTAAACTTAAAACAGATAAAAAATAATTTCCATCGCTTAAAATAATATATAAAATGTCTTTTTATTTCAGCTAGTTGTTAAGACAACATTTGTCATTTAAATGTAGCTTGTACTGCAATAATTAAAATAAAAATTAGTAAAAATGACAAAACAGATTACTAAAACTACTAAAACGTTAATTAAAATTAAAATGTAAACTATAATAGCATCTCAGTGATACTAAAATAACACTGCATGAATGAAGACATTTGAGCACAAAATTAGATTAAAAATGCATTTCTTTAAACTTCTGAGTTAAATAAATACCAAATTAGTCATGCAACATGATGAGGTCATTTGGCAATATAGAAGTATTTAAAAAAAACTATTAATACATTATTCCATTCCATTTCAGCTTTTTTTTTTTTTTTTTAAACTGGAGCATTTGTTGATTTTCTTGACCTATTTGAGCTTGTGTGTGTGTTATTTCTTCTTTTTTTTGTTTTGTCAGAGCTGACAGTTTGGTGAATCGTTAGCTGTGGTCTGGCCCATCTAAACTAGCCAAACTCTGTGCATAAACATTTCAACCCCTGATGCCGTTTTATTTATCACAGCGCACTTCCACATCCTCCGCGAATGAGCGGCATGTTGCTTTGATAAAAGCGAGTGGGCGAGGATGAGGGCGGGGGTGTAGGTGGGGTGTGCTTTGCATGCAACAGGCCACTCGGCACTGTTATTCTTCCCTCGGTGTTTGATGGGTGGGAGCTTTGCCAGAGAGCTCGTGTGTGTGTTTATAGTGTCAAATGCGTACCACATGTAGGCTCAGGTCTGCTTCGGCTCCGTCTCTCTCTCTCTCTCTCTCTCGAAGAGCATCCTGATGGCAGACAGCAGTAATCAGCCTGTCTTACTCCTCCTCGCCAGTGCGCTGCACCTGCTTTGTGGTGCTCAAGTACTTTTACAGACCATTTCCAACCGGCTTTCATTCATTAGTTCAGTATGGATTTATTTTGATACACAAAAGCTAAGTGGACAGCTCTGTGCCAGAGAGCTAATGGAGTAGGGTGGATCCCAATGTGATTTATATGGACAGGCTGTAGGGAAGTTCATGCATCATCTGCTTTGGTGGTGGTAGTGCTATTTTAAGGTAGAGTGGGATTGTGTACAGGGGCGTCAGTTGTGTACAGCAGAAAACTAAACAATATGCGCTAAATATAAAACTGACAGAGTTTTAAAGGAATAATTTGTCCAAAATGTAAATTCTGTCATTATTTACACTCCCTCATGTTGGTTTTAAACCCATATACTGTTATTACACACTTTTTTATTTGCATATATATATATATATATATATATATACTACCGTTCAAAAGTTTGGGGTCAGTACATTTTTATTGTTTTTTTTTTTTTTTAAGAAAGTAATACTTTTATTCACCAAGGATGTATTAAGTTAATAATTAAAAGTTAATAATAAATAATTTACATTGTTATAAAATATTTATATTTTGAATAAACACTGTACTTTTTAAACTTGTTATTCATGAAAGAATCCTGAAAAAAAAAAAAAATCACAAGTTCCAAAAAATATTTGGCAGCACAACTGTTGACATTATCCAACATTGATCATTCTAATAATAAATCCGCATATTAGAATGATTTCTGAAGGATCATGTGACACTTAAGACTGGAGTAACAGCTGATAAAAA